>PVIC010036038.1:0-18766 GCA_004025085.1 Thryonomys swinderianus
TCAGCAATCCTCCTGTCCCGGCCTCCCGAGTGCTGGGATTACAGGCGTGAGCCACCACGTCCGGCATTGTGGTATGCGGTGTTGATTGTTGGTGGGCGTGTCTCCATGCCCAGCATTATACGTGGTTACCGGGGATCGAACTCAGGACCTTGCGCTTGTGAGGCAGGCGCCGGAACCACTGAGCTAACCCTCCGGCCCTCTTTAAATCTTTTAAAAATGTAAAAATTGTTCTCAACTCTTGAGTCACACAAAAATAAGTTGTAAGCTGAATCCTTGGTAGTGTAACAGAATGTTCAACTAAAAAGTAGATTAAAAAAATAAGAAATAGGGCCGGAGGGTTAGCTCAGTGGTTCCGGCGCCTGCCTCGCAAGCGCAAGGTCCTGAGTTCGATCCCCAGTTACCACATATAACGCTGGGCATGGAGACACGCCCACCAACAATCAACACCGCATACCACAATGCCAGGCGTGGTGGCTCACACCTGTCATCCCAGCACTCGGGAGGCAGAGACAGGAGGATTGCTGAGTTCGCGGTGGCTTGCCTGGGCACCATAGTGAGCTCAGGGCCAGCCTGAACTACAAAGCGAGACCCTGTCTCAAAAAGCAAAAAAAAAAAAAAAAAAAAAGAAATAATCGATTAATAAAAAATTTATAAGGATTTCTCTATTCATTAAATACATTCCCAAACTACCATTTTAATATTGTAAACACATTCCACTGTTTTTTTCATAGTTTATTTAACCAATCCCTTGCACTGGATATGTTTATTTCCACCTTTCTGCTTTAAATAGAGAATGTAGTTGTTTTAGTATATATAACCCTAGCTCCACGCTTTTCCTTATTTCCTTTTAACAGATTTCTAGAAACAGAATTAAAAAGGATAGAAACATTTAGAATTGCAAAACTCCAGAATTTACATTTCTCCTACTAGTGCTTTCTCTACACCATTGCCAGTATGAGGTATTGAGAGGCAACCACTTCTCAATAACCATTTTCAACATACTCAAATTCTTTCCTAGAAGAGAATATTGTAAGTTTCTGCTGACTTTTTCTTTACCCCTATTAGACCTTATTTCAGAGATGAGCAGTTCACATAGGACACAGGACACTGTAGACCAAATGCTCTGGGGAAGAACAGTATTCTGGTTGGCTGTGCCTCTCCTTGTAAAACTGAGCTACTACAAAGAGAGCAAATCTAAGAGGTATTAGGCTTTCTTAGGTAGCAAACATATGAGCTTATGGGGCATACCTACATAGCAATTCTGGTTTAGTTACTAACTGTAAGACACTTGACAACTTCTGTTTTCTTCTATTGTCAGTCATCTTATCTGGAGAACAAAGAAAATAATATCTACCAAACATTATGTGTGGAGAGCCAAAGGGCAACCGCGCCCAACGATGGCACTGAGGATTAGGCATTGCCTGATCAGCTGGCTTGCTTCCGTGATACGGCCGCACGACCCCACAGAGAGATGCAACCACGGAGCACGGGTTTGAGCCTTATTGTTATTACCACCACCACCTGTACAGGCGCTTGTATATCTTCCCGTGGGGGTCCTCCCACCGAGCACGGGTGATGTCGATCAAGGCCTGTGATCAGCTGCTGCATGCGGAACTCGTGGAACCTGGGTTGCCACGTGTCCTCCAGGCATTGGCCTGTGGATATATATGTTGGGAGATGCTTGTAAAGGGAGCTTTGGCTCGGGCGCGCGTTCCTGAATAAACAGCAGAAAGAAGAGCTCGCGGTCGCATCTTCCTTGCGGGTCAAGGGGGAAGCGACAAGTATGATTATGACAGGTGGGACTGGCACATTGTAGTTCAATACATTTATTGCATACCTCTGAGGCTCAATGAAAACAGGAAAGAGAAAGAGTACACTAACCTTCTCAGCAAAGGTGAATATCTTTCTCTGATCAACACCTCCAAATTGGGCATCTACTTTTAAATATTCTTCATCCAAAGCCTGTGGAAAGAAACATATGAGCATAAACACTGCTATCTATGATCCATATGAGTCTAAGAAATCAGACACTGTCAAATCTTAAGATTTTTCGGAAAGGAGAACCAGGATGAAAATAAACAGCACTGAGCCACTGTAATAGTGTATAAATAGTTCCTCAGGGGCCTGTGGTGAACATTATTCCACGAAGATGTCATGAGATAACACATATGAAGAACAGTCTCGACTCTCAGGATGCTCCCAATCCACTGCAGAGGAAGGGAAGAAGCAGAAGACAAACTACTGTCATGTCAAAGGTACAAGACAGACTCACATAGGTCAAAGGAGTGGCAGAGTGTCCTGGGGCTGGAGGTGCAGCTCAGTGGTACTGTGTGTGCTTAGCACAAATGAGGCCCTGGGTTTCACACACATGCAAAGTAAGTTCATCCTGCCAGAGTTGAGAAGATACAACCGAACTATTAAAGGAACAGTGCTCATCATCACACACCAGGAGATGGCAGTCCAGGAGACGCAGGCTCTCCATTCGAGAAGCTCAATTATCTACTTAGGGAAAGATGTGTAAACAGAACATATGAGACGAGTGTGCTAAGGGCTACCCTAAATGTTCATGTAAAGAACAGTGACAACATAAAAGAAGAACCAACCACTTCTCTATTCAGATGGCTGTGGAAAAAGGCTTCCTAAAATTATACTGTGGGCTAAGCTTGGTTTTGAAGAACACAGATGTTTCTGACCATGAAGAGGAAACAGAATGTGAAAAGGAACAGAGGTGTGAAATGTTTGGGGAAATTATGAGTGATTAAGTCCGTAAAAGCACAAACTTCAAGGGTACAGGAAGTAGTGAGTGGAGAGGTTAGGTAAGAGGACTGAGGATTTAGCTCAGTGGTTTCAGTGTCTGCCTTGCAAACCAAGGTCCCAAATTCGATCCCCAGTACCACATACCACAATGTGGTCACGGTCACGCCCATAATCCCAGCAATCAGTGCCATACACCATGATGCTGGGCATGGCGGCTCACGCCTGTCATCCCAGCACTCGGGAGCAGAAGCAGGAGGACTGCTGTGAGTTTGAGGATTGGCTGGGCTACATACTAAGCTCAGGGCCAGCCTGAACTACAAAGTGAGACCCTGTCTCAAAAAGCAAGAAAAGAAAAGTACATAAGAAAAAAAATTGGAAAAAGAAGGAAGTAAGGACCACAAAATGCCATGGAGGGTGCTTAGTGTTATGCTGGCCAGTGATAAATTCAAAGAAGGGAGAAACAACCAGCATTGCAGAAAGATCCCATTGATGATAAGGGCGAGGAGTATCTAGAGGATTATAGGTTGGAGACAACACTACTAGAAGGCTTTTCTGAGAATCTAGATGAAAGATCTCAATAAATCAAGGCAGAGGAGCAAGAAGAACTTCAAGACTTTCTAAGAAGCAGACCTGATAAAATGTAACGCATACTGGCTGAGGGTGAGGAGAGAGAAGAGGAAAGACAGGCAGAATACAGAAGATTGAACAAATTGGCAGAAATCTAGATTAGCATTGTCCAGTACTTCTTTTTGTGAGGATGAACATGTACATTTGTGCTGAGATAATAGCCATTAGCCATGTGTGGCTATAACGAACTTGGAATACAGCCAATATGACTAAAAACTTAAGTATTTAACTGTTTTTTTTTTTTTTAATTTTTGAGACAGGGTCTCACTTTGGAGTTCAGGCTGGCCCACAGCTCACTATGTAGCCCAGGCAAGCCGCTGTGAACTCAGCAATCCTCCTGTCTCTGCCTCCCGAGTGCTGGGATGACAGGCGTGAGCCACCACGCCCAGCACTGTGGTATGTGGTATTGATTGCTGGTGGGCGTGAGTCTCCACACCCAGCACTGTATGTGGTTACCGGGGATCAAACTCAGGACCTTGCGCTTGCAAGGCAGGCACCAGAACTACTGAGCTAACCCTCCGGCCCTACTTTTTTTTTTTTGCTTTTTGAGACAGGGTCTCGCTTTGTAGTTCAGGCTGGCCCTGAGCTCACTATGGTGCCCAGGCAAGCCGCCGCAAACTCAGCAATCCTCCTGTCTCTGCCTCCCGAGTGTTGGGATTACAGGCGTGAGCCACCACGTCCAGCAGTCCAGCATTGTGGGATGCGGTGTTGATTTTTGGTGGGCGTGTCTCCACGCCCAGCATTATATGTGGTTACCGGGGATCGAACTCAGGACCTTGCGCTTGCGAGGCAGGCACTGGAACCACTGAGCTAACCCTCCGGCCCTTTTTAAGTTTTTTGAGACAAGGTCTCACTTTGTAGTTCTGGCTGGCCCTGAACTCAAAGGCCCTGAACTTAAAGGTCTAGGCTGGCCTTTAACTCATGGCAAACCTCCTGCCTCTGCCTCCTTAGTACTGGACTTACAGTCATGAGCCACCATGCCTGGCTGTATTTATGTTTTCTTTCTTTTTTAACTGAATTCTTTTTTTTTTTGCTTTTTGGAGACAGGGTCTCGCTTTGTAGTTCAGGCTGGCCCTGAGCTCACTATGGTGCCCAGGCAAGCCGCCACCAACTCAGCAATCCTCTTGTCTCTGCCTCCCGAGTGCTGGGATTACAGGCATGAGCCACCACGCCCGGCATTGTGGTATGCGGTGTTGATTGCTGGTGGGCGTGAGTCTCCAAGCCCAGCATTGTATGTGGTTTCCGGGGATCGAACTCAGGACCTTGCGCTTGCGAGGCAGGTGCCGGAACCGCTGAGCTAACCCTCCGGCCCTTAACTGAATTCTTTATTGGTACATTTTATTTACAGCTCACAATCACACACAACATTGGGGAATTTGTACCAGTATATGACACAAGTTAATTCTCATTTTTACCCACATCCCTACCTACCCGCAAACGCCCACCCCTTATAAACATGCTCTTTCATTTTCTTTCCAAATCTTATTTATTCTTTCCCCTATATTTATATTTTCATTCCATCTTCCTTAGGTAACCACAATCAATAGCTTGTCTTGTGTTTTTTGTCTTTGTTCTTGCCTATACAAATACAAATGTCCATGAAACATGATGTGATTGCTTTGTTTAATGCAAAACAGGATCATGGCTTTTCATATCAATTTATTTTCATTTTTATTTTTTTTGGTTAAGAGATTGATTAGCTGGGCCCAGTGGTATGTGGCTGTAATTCTGGCACTCAGGAATCTGAGGCAGGAAGAGAGCAAGTTCAAGGCCAACACATGCTATATAGCAAATCTGAGGCTATCCTTAGGTGAGATATTGTCTCAAAAAATAAAAATAAAAAAAAAAAACAGAAGCAAAAAGGTTATGATTCACATAGTGAAGATGTGTGAGATGAGCAATGTCTTAAAGAACAGATGGGAAGATTTGCATTCCAGGAAGCAAGGGAGGAGAAAAAGTGGGGGAGACAGGAAGGAAAGCCTAGAGTTTGGTGAAGGGAATGGCTGCTGCAGAGAGGTCTGTGTCTAGTAGTCAGGACGACAGCAGAAAGGTAACACTGTCTCCTCCATCCCTCGAGTACCTGCAGTCCTGGGTACAACAGGCCACTCAGCAAAGGGTGCTCCACCTGCTTTACAACCTCCGCTCCAGCTTTCTTGGCGTCATGCTGCGTGACCATGGATGACAGTCTGTACACATCCAGTGTGTACTCTCTGAAAAGGAAGAAGGAAGAGACAGCTATGAGACAGGGGCTCAATTTTCCCAGGGAAACCATACAGAATGACTTCACTTCCCTGATCTTAAGACATTTGAGAGAACACTGCCTAGTAGCTTCCAAAATATGAGTGATCTACTGCACACCCAAAACCATACTTTTTTCAGTGATATAGCTCCATGAGACAGCACATGCCTGGCACAGGTGAGACCCTGAGTTTGGTTCCCTGTACAAAGAAACAAAACAAAACAAACCCAATCAAAACAATACTTTTGTTTTTCCTTGTAAAATAAAACTTCAATAATTTTCTTTGCTTCTTAAAAGATGTTTTATTTGGGCCAGGGATTTAGCTCAGTGGTTCCGGTACCTGCCTAGCAAGTGCAAGGTCCCTGGTTCCATCCAGGTAACCACACACAACAATACCAGGCGTGGTGACTCTTGCCCACCAGCAATCAGTATCACATACCACAAATGCTGAGCGTGCTGGCTCATCCCTGTAATCCCAATACTTGGAAGGCAGAGGCAGGAGGATTGCTATGTTTGAAGCTTGCCTAGGCTATGTAGTGAGCTCAGGGCCAGGCTGAACTACAAAGTAGGATCCTGTCTCAAAAAAATAAAAGGTCTATTATCCTTTGAAATATTGATTCTCTGCTATTACTCTCTGTTCTCTCCTTTGAGAATGCCTACTAAACACCAGAATTTCTCAATCTTTCTGCCATGCCTTAAAAAAATTAAATATTGTACCCATCACAAGTTTGTAAAAAAGGAAAGAACCATGTCTCCTAAAGCTTGAGCCCTCTTTCATGATCCTACCCCACTCTCTACTTCTTTTTTTTGAGACAGGGTCTCACTTTGTAGTTCAGGCTGGCCTTGAGTTCACTATGTAGCTCAGGCTATTCTCAAACTCACAGCAGTCCTCCTGCTTCTGCATCCCCAAGTGCTGGGATTAAAGGTGTGAGCCACCATATTCAGCAATGTGGTGTGTGGTACTGATTGCTGGTATTATGGGCATGCCCACGGTCGCATCGTGGTATGGTACCAAGGATCAAACTTGGGACCTTGCACTTACCAGGCAGATGCTGGAACCAATGAGATAAATCCCTGGCCCTACTCTCTACTTCTTTTGACAACTTCTCTTCTGAATGTGGTGCTTCTTTTCTATTTTGTGTGTGTGTGTTGCTGGTGACTGATGCCAGGACCTCATATATAGTAGGCAAGCACTTACCACTGAGCTACATTACTAGGCACCATACAACAGCACTAGAGATTGAAATCATAACCTCGGAGCTTAATCGTCCAGCCTGTCCTTGAACTGGCTTTCTTCCTGCCTCAACCTTCTGAGTAGCTAGTATAATGGGTGTGAGTCACTGTGCCAGGCTTCTTTCCAGTTTTGTATTTATTCTAACTCTTAAGTGTTTTATGGCCATGCCCAGTTTAAAAAACTATTTTGAAGGCCAGAGATTTAGCTCAGTGGTTCTGGTACCTGCCCAGCAAGCATAAGGTCCCTGGTTCCATAACCACATACAATACTGGGCACAGTGACTCACACCCGTTGGCAATCAGAACCATATAGCACAAATGCCAGGCTTGGTGGCTCAAAACTATAATTCCAGCACTCAAGAGGCAGAGGCAGGAGAACTGCTAAATTCAAGCCTTGCCTGCACTACATAGTGAACTCGGTGCCAGCCTGAACTACAAAGTGAGACTCTGTCTCAAAAAAAAATTTTTTTTAAATTTGGCTGAATTTGTGGATGTGAAAAACTGTCTATACACAGAGCTGGGCGTGGTGGCTCACACCTATAATCCCAGGACTCAGGAGGCAGAGGCAGGAGGATGTCATGAGTTTGAGGCCAGCCTGTACTACAAAGCGAGACCTTGTCTCAAAAAACTAAAAAACAAAAACAAAAACACTAGAACTCAGCACATACTTGTGTGGTTCATTCCCTTACCCTCTCAGGTTTTTGCCTAGCCCTCCCTCCCTTCCTTCCTTCCTTCCTCTCTTCCTTCTTTCTTTGTTTCTCTGTCTCTATCTCTCTCTCTGTCTCAGTATAATACTGGAGATTTAATGTAGGACCTTTGCACTGAGCTGCATCCCTAACTCTTTTATTTTTTGAGACAAGATCTCACTAAGTCACTGAATTGCCCTGGTTGGGCTTGAATTTGTGCTCTTCTGCCTCAGCTTCTTTGCATCTGGAATTACAGGCCTGTACCACCATGTCCAGCTTTCTTATCAGAGATGTTTTCCTAACATTCTCTTAAATGCTAACCCCTATTGTCTGAAAACATCTTCTCCCTGCCCCCTACTTTTTAGCATCTGCTACCATCTCTTTCACTCTCCCTCTCTCTCTCCTTCCCTCTCTCTCTCTGGGCAGAGGAATTCAGCAGGCAGGGCAGGCAGACCAGCAAAGTCCAAAGGGAATTAGGAGGACCCAGTGAAGGACATGATAAGATGAAGCCTGGAACAGTGGGCTAACAAAAAGCCAAGATGGGGGGGGGGGCGGACACAGTAGTCAAGGCCACAGCTCCCGTGGCCTGATAAACAAGGGTCCCATGTTAGACTAGTGGGTTCCTCCTGTCCAGTAATGTTATAAAAACAAGATGATAGATAAACTAGTATTACCAAATCTCCATTCATAGCTCTCTGAAAAATGCTTTTGTTCTATTTGTGATGATAATTTTAGAAATTAACAGTGCTTGCATAAGTAAGCTGGCAGCCGGGATGAGCTCAGGGAGACATACCTACCTGCCTGGCAAGACCCTGAATTCATTCGATCCTCAGTACTGGAGAGAAAAAGAACATGCTTTCTGTATACCCCGAGTTATTATCTGCAAACTTCCCAGTCAAACTTTCCTGCTTGTACAAGCCGTGGCCTAGCAGGCTCACCTCAACTTGGCCCAGAGTGATCTGAGAGGTAGTCATTTTTGTAAAAATTTTATCCTGAGATAAAGTGACCCCTTGGCAACCTGCCCAAGTCCCCCTGGTACATAGAACTTTCTGCTTTCACTGTACAATAAATACTTTTGCTAATTTCTCTCTTGACTCTCTACACTGTAATTCTTTCTGGTTTGAGAGAAGTACACCCCAGCCAAGCAGTGTGTTAACATAAAATAGTGGCTCTTTAAATATCTATAATGTACATTATTTACATAATTTATGTAGATTAAATGTAAAAATGAATGAAATCTTAGGAATTCTAGAGGGTGTAGGTTGAAAAAATATATATATACATATATACATATATATATGTATATATATATAAAGATTTTGTTTTTATAATGATTTCATATGTTTTATTTAAAATATTAAATGTTGAGGGCTGGGGATTTAGCTCAAGTGGTACCGCACCTAACCTGGATGCACAAGGGCCCGAGTTCAATCCCTGGTACCACAAAAAAAAAAAAAAAAAAAAAAAAAAAAAAAAAAAAAAAAAAAAAATCTAAAATATTAAATGTTGGACCAGAGATTTAGCTCAGTGGTTCTGGTGCCTGCCCAACGAGGGCAAGGTCCCTGGTTCCATCCCTAGTAAACACATACAACAGTACCAGGCATGGTAACTCACACCCACCAGCAATCAGTACCATATACTATAGTACTGGATGTGGTGGCTCACGCCTATAATCCCAGCACTCAGGAGGCAGAGGCAGGAGGATTGCTGAGTTCGAGGTTTGCCTGGACTACACAGTGAGCTCAGGGCCAGCCTGAACAACAAAGCGAGACCTTGTCTCAAAAACAAAAACAAAAACAAAAAAAACGCTGGAGTAAAATACTCGTTGCTATTAATTCCTCTTGTTTTAAACACACATCGCATTGTTCTTGCCACGTTCTGCACCAGTTCTGTAAGTCCTTTTTCATGAGTAACTGCTTCGGAAAGTAACAATAATGATGGGATAAACGTGTTCAGAGTGAAGGGGAGTATTTTGAGAGAGATTACTGGCAGTGTGCCTTTACTGCAATACAATTGTCCTTTGATTTTTTTGAGACAGGTCTCATATAGTTCAGGCTCATTTTGAACTCAATATGCAGCCCAGGATGGTGTTGCACTCACAGCAATCCTGCTGTCTGAGCTTCTCAAGTGCTGGGATTATAGGTATGTGCCACCATGCTCAGCTATAATTTTTATTTTGAGGATTTTTTTTTAAATGGTACTGGGAATAGAACTCAGGCCCTTATGCATCTTTTTCTTTATTTTGAGACAGAGTCTTACTATGCAGTTCAGGCTTACTATGTAGTTGGCCTTGAACTCAGTATGTAGCCCAGGGTGGCCTTGAATTCCCAGCAATCTTCCCAGAGCTGGGATTAAAGGTATGTGCCACCATGCCCAGCTAGAGTTTTTCTTTTGTTTTGTTTTGGGTTTGTTTTTTTTTTTTGAGACAGGGTCTCCCTTTGTAGTTCAGGATGGCCCTGAGCTCACTATGTAGCCCAGGCAAGCCTCAAACACAGCAATCCTCTTGCCTTGGCCTCCCAAGTGCTAGGATTACAGGCTACAGGCCTGAGCCTCCACACCTGACATTGTGATTTGTGGTACTGATTGCTTGCTGGTGGCTGTGAATCACCATGCCTGGTATTGTTGTTTGTGGTTACAAGAATTGAACTCAGAGGGCCGGAGATTTAGCTCAGTGCTTTGTCTGCCTAGCAAGCACAAAATCTCCAGTAACCACATGCAACAATACCGTGTGTGAGCAATCAGTACTGAATATCAAAATACCATACCAGGCGTGGTGGCTCACACCTATAATCCCAAGACTCGGGAGGCAGAGGCAGGAGGACTGCTGAGTTCGAGGCTTGCCTGGGCTACATAGTGAGCTCAGGGCCAGCCTGAACTATAAAGCAACACTCTGTCTCAAAATAAAAAAAAAAAAGAATTGAACTCAGGATCTTGCGTTTGCCAGGCAGGCGGTAGAACCACGGAGCTAAATCTCCAGCCCTATGTGTTTTAAAGTTAAACATTCACTATATATTTTTTTTAACACCCTTTGTATATCTCCAGCAAATGGAGCAATACATCAGCATTTATTATCTTTTGGTGGATGAATTAAAGAATAAAAGGTATAAATTCCTGTTCTTAACACATACTGCCAAATAGCTTATAATCCACATTTAGAGTGCCTGGCCTCCATAGGCTTTAATTAGGTAGAAGCACCAGATCCAGGAGAAGGGTGGTGAGAGACCAAGCACCTACTTGCTGAGCTGGTAATCAGTGCCTTTGACAAACTTGAGCTTCTCCAAGGGGACGCCAATGCTCTCCAGCATTGCTTTGATCACGTTCTCATAGAAACTGGTCCTGAGTTCTAGAAGTTCCCATGGGGCTTTCATATTATCCAGGTATGCATGAAGGTCCGCAAAGAGAATGGTTACCTGGACAGAAGGGGTAAGAGACCACCAAAAGATCACTTTTTTCCTAGTACCACAAAACCATAACCCCTCTCTCACCCTTGCCCCACCCATGTAAAGTCTCTCTTTTTGTCCTTCTCCAAGGCCAAGTGCTTGGCTGATACCGTCAGCTCTTACCTCACATCCTGCCTTCAAGAAGTCAGCAATCTTGGACATAGGTACGAAGTAAGCCACATGTGGCTTGCCTGTGGTTGCTGTTCCCCAGTAAACTTTAAGTTCCCGCTCCTTCAGTATCTCCTTTAGTTTCTCCTCCCCTAGAATCTCCTGTTGTGGAAACAGAAGAGATGGTTTAATGCTGGTGCCCCACCTGGGAAATCCTTTATATCCTAGGACAAGGAAAACAAAGCCATGTGTCACAGGGGTCCAGGCTCAGGGCCAGCAGGGAGCACCAGCTGTGTTCTCAGTGCTGAGTGCCAACCCAAGCTTATGATACTGCTGGTGCCCTTCCTGTGAAGTGATACGGATGCAAGCAGACAGGGGCATGTCTTTATTGGAGTCTTAGCTTCCTCTTACATCTAACCCATTTTCCTTCCTTTAATCACCAACTTTCTGAAATAGCTATCCCTTCCTCTGGTCTCCACTCCTTCATTCCCCAATCCATATAAATACCATACCATGTAATACGTTTTTCTTTTCTTTTTTTTTTTTTTTTTTGGTGCTGGGGATCAAACCAAGTGCCCTGGATTTGCCAGTCAGGCACAGTGCCACTTCACTACATCCCTGGCCCTCACATACTACTACTCTTGGCAACATCACAGAGCAACTTCAGGTTGGTAACTTCAATGAAAACTTGTGTGTGAGAGACGGTGCTGGAGACAGAATCCAATGCTAGGCAAGTGTCTACCACTGTGCCATGTCTCTAGCCCTTAGATGAACACTTTTTAGTCATCATTTCCTCCCTGAAACTCTACTCTTTTCATTTTTGGTTTCTTATTTTATTCTTAGATTACCCCTTCTCTTGACAGCTTAGGTTTCACTGGTGCTATTCCTCTTCTCTCTAAGCATCAAATATTACCAATCTTGGGTCAGGGATTTAGCTCAGTAGTTCCAGCATCTGCCTGGCGTTTGCAAGATCTTGAGTTCAATCTCAGGTACCACATATCACAGTGCAGGGCGTGGTGGCTCACACCTGTAATCCCAGAACTTTAGAGGCAGAGGTAGGAGAACTGCTGAGTTTGAGGCTTGCCTGGGCTACGTAGGGCCAGCCTGAACTACAAAGTGAGACCCTATCTCAAAACAATACAAAACAAAAATAACCCCTAAATACTAGCAATCTTTACTGGAGATTTAGCTCAGTGGCACCACACCTGCCTCACAAACACAAGGTCTTGAGTTCAAACCCTGATACCAGCAGGGGGGGTTAGCAATCTTCAGGGTTCTAGTCTTTTCTTATTCAACGTTCTCCACTTATTGGTTGCTTTTTTATTGGTGAGCTACTGATTCCCAAGTCTCCTTCTCATACCCATAGGTAGAACCATGCACTTATTATTAGCACAATACTTCAAACCCAACACTTTAAGCTGGCCATAGTAGCATATTCCTATAATCCTAGGACTCCAGGAAGGAGGCTGAGGCAGGAGTATCACCATGAGTTTGCGGGCAGCATGAACTACATAGTGAAACCCTGTCTCAAAAAAACCAAAACAAACAACAACAATAAAAAACAAACCCAACACATTCAAAATTAAACTTATGCTTTTGCCTTCATACTTCATGTCCTAATCATCTTTTTCATTTATAATTTGACTCTTAACTCAGAAAATGGTATTTAGCAAGTTGCATTAGTTATTACAGAACTGTTCATTCATTCATTTATTTATTTATTTTCAGTCTTTAGAGACAGGATCTCGCTCTATAGTTCAGACTGGCCTTCAACTTACTATGTAGCTCAGGCTGGCCTCTAACTCTGCAGTGATCCTCCTGCCTCAATTTACCAAATCCTGGGATTACAGGGTGCACCATGCCCAGTTCCTCTAAAACAGCTCTTACATCTTACTCCATTTCTATCTCTGTACCACCACCCTAATCCAGGTCACCATGAGAACACACTAGATTATTGAAATAATCTTCTAACATGTCTGTCATATGTCTGTCATCTACCTTTCTTCCTAACAATCCACGTCCCAAAAGAGAGCCACAGGGATCTTCTTTAAAGTTCAAATCAGGTTAACTTATTCATTTGTTTAAAATCTTTCAGTTTTGGGCTGGGGATTTAACTCAATGGCACCACGCCTGCCTTGCAAGGGAAAGGGCCTGAGTTCAGGCCCTGCTACTGCAAAATAACAACAAAACTTTCTGTTTTTGTTTTTTGAGATGAGCTTGGCTTTGTTACCCACCTACCTCTCTCTAGTGTGTTGCTTCTAACTCCTGGCTTGAGTGATGTACCGTCTTAGCTTGACAAGTAACTGGTACTACAATATGCACCATCAGGCCTGACATTGTTAAAAATTTATTTTCTTTTGCTCAGAAACAGTATTGGAATTTCCTAATAGGCCAGTATGCTCCTTTATTTCTTTTTTGTTTGTTTGTTTTTAAAACAGGGTTTTATTATATAGTTCAGTCTGGCCTTGAACTCCCAGTGATCCTCCTGATAATAGTGTTTTCAGTGTTTCTTCATAATTTTGGTAGGGTTTTAAAGATCATGAGATCCAGGAGTAGTGCCACATGCCTGTGATCCCAGCACAGGGGAGGTTCAGACATACTGGTAGCAGTTGAGTTCAAGAACAACCTCAAGTACATAGTGAGTTCCAAGTTAGCCTGAAGTAAATAATAAGACTGTTTCAACCCCTACTCCCTAAAAAAAAGCTATGACAAACAAAAACTATTTCTTTGTCTAATTAGCAGGACTTGAAATTCTGTGCTCCATGTCTGTTAGTGACTGATTTTGCATTTTCCAGAGCTCCTTACTATCTCAAAGAGGGTTCCCATCACTTAGCCTCTAAAACCTGAGCAAGTCAACTCCACACCCTTTGTGCATAGTGTGTCCCTAGCGAGCATTTTTTTCATGGGTGGAGGGTAGAAAACAAGGAATCTGGCCAAGTAAAAAATCTCTAGTTAAAATCAAACTGTGCTCCGTGTGGTGGTGCACACCCAGATTCTCAGCTACTTGGAAGGCAGAGGCAGGGTAATTGCAAGTGCAAGGCTGGCATGGCCATCTTAGCAAGACACTGTCTAAAAGCAAGCAGTAAAAGGGGCTGGGATGTAGTTTATTATTAGAATGCTTGCCTAGTAGTACTAGGGGTTCGATCCCGAGTACTACACCAAGAAAAACAATCAAGGTGGGAGTGGAATAATTTAAATGCCTATCAACAGATGAACAGATAAGCACAATGTGGTATACCTGTACAATGGAACATTATTTAGCCATAGAAAGAATGAAGTTCTGTTATGTTCAACGATGTGGACAAATCTTGAAAAAACATGCCAAGTGAAAGAAGTCAGACAAAGGGCACATATTGTAGGATTCCAGTTGTGTGCAATGTCCAGAATAGGCAAATAAATACACAGGGACATAAACTACATTAGTGTTTTCTTAGGGCCGGTAGTAGAGGTAATGGGTATCTACTGCTAATAGTATGAATTTTTTTGCGAGGAAGGATGAAAACATTCTGGGATTAGAAGGTGGCTGTGGATGTACAATTACATAAATACTGAAAACAGTGATTAAAAAAATTTAGTACAAAGGAGTGAATTCAGGGTCTTTGCTCTGAGCTACATCCATATCCTTTTATTTATTATATTGAGATAGGGTCTTTCTAAATCATTGAGTTGTTAGGTTGAGCTCAAATTTGCAATCCTCCTGCCTCAGCCTGCCAGAGTGCTGGGATTGGTGGCATGTGGTACCATGCCTGGGTAAGTACAGTTTTTTGTGTTTTTTTTTGAGACAGGGTCTCGCTTTTTTAGTTCAGGCTGGCCCTGAGCTCACTATGTAGCCCAGGCAAGCCTGGAACTCGGCAATCCTCCTGTCTCTGCCTGGGATTAAGGCATGAGCCACCACGCCCGGCACTGTGGTATGTGGTATTGATTGCTGGTGGGTGTGAATCACCACGCCCAGCACTGTATGTGGTTATCGGGATCGAACTCAGGACCTTGCGCTTGTGAGGCAGGCACAGGAACCAGTGAGCTAAATCTCCGGCCCGTAAGTCCAGTTTTAAACTGGGCTCGTAGAAGAAAGCCTATAAAGGCCTTCATGACTCCCTGCATACCTCTTCTAAATAAAACAAATATATAGTATATGAGATGGTAAGGGATAAAGACGAATAGGAAAAACAGTGCAGAACAGGAGAGTTTATAGTGCTAGTGGCAGGAGGGTTGATATTTAAATTTAAAATGCTCAAGAAAGGCCTCCTTAATGAGGTGACAAGTCAGAGACCCGAAGGAAGGCAAGGGGATGAACAGTACAAATAGTTAAGTGTTTCACCAGTAGTTTGTTCACTCCAGCCAAATAAGTCACTTCTCCGAAGCATAAGTTTCCTTCTCCTGTATGGATTTTAACAAAATACTACAGTATTCTATACCGAACCACAACTTTCCTTCACCCCTCTAAATCTTAACAAAATATTACAATATTCTGCTACCTGAAATGCCCCTACCCTGCGTGCCCATTTTCCCATTCTTCTGCTCGTTAACTCCTATTCCTGCAGTTCGGAAAAGAGACGATCTGTATCCTTCAGAGAGCAACATGGTGGTTACTTCCTCAGCGAGAGCCTTCCCTCCTTTTATTTCCATTCAGTAACTTCCAGTGCTTAATTTCAGCTGAAATGGTTTGGGCCAAGGGTCATTTTTAATATCTGATCATCTCTAGACCAGCTCTGGGAGGGTAAAGCCCCGACGCAGTCCTAATACCTAGCACGGAGCTTGGCACATAAATAAGGTGGGAGTCTTAGATTCAAAGCTTGGCTCCAACACAAGATAATGGCATATAAAAGGAGAACTGGCTCTGATTTCTGTGGCACCCAGGAAAGATGGATTGACCGACCGAACGAATGAACAAGTGAGAACTACAGTCTCTTCAGAACTGCCCGGGCTTGGAGTCCCCGCCACCTTCCCCCAGGACCGATGGGACCACAGGATCCAGGCTCCTAGTTCCCGACCGCACATTCCAACCCCAAGGCCCAACCTGCAAGTTCCGGGTGATAAGGTGCAGTTTTTCTTCCGGGCTAGGAGCGTCCCCCATGGCTCCGTCACCGCTACTTCCCGCACTCAACCGGCACCCGCGCCCCTTCCTCGGTCGCCGCCGCCGCCGCGTGCCGGGAACTGTCACGCGAGTCCCGTCAGGTTGCATCAGCTGAGATCGTCACTCGGCTTGCTCGGCCTGGATCCTTTGCCTAGCAATAGCTAAGAAAGAGTCAGGAGCAACGGAGAGTCGAGCGGGTCGATGAAAAGGGAAGGGGCGGAGCCAGCAGGTAGAGTAGGCGGTGTGAGGGGGCGGGGCTGCGGCGTCTGCGCCAGGCGTTTTTCTTTTAGGGGCGGGGAGATTTCTTGCCAATCATTGCCTGTCTGCCCTCCCCCTGGCGTTGGCCCGGTTGCCTCAGGGTGGGGGAGGTCGGGGAGGGGGCGATAAAATGGCGCAGGGGGCGGAGTGAGGTGCAGTCGCTCGCCCTGGCTTTGGCCCGGCTTCCGGAGGTGAAGAGCGGGAGGGACACACGGTCGGCGTTCGTCGGCTTGGCAGGGTTTGGGGGCGCCTGTTGCTTCTCCAGGGGGTTGCGCGCCCCGTACGCCCCGTTGAGGGAGAGCGAGGCCCTCGCTCTGGTGGGAGAAGGGGTGGTTCTCGCCCCTGAGGTGGTGGCGGGGAATGTCCTTGCGCCCCCTCCCCACATCGGCGCTCTAGTGAGGCCCCCTCACCTTGCTGAGGTAAAGGAGAAGGGAGGCTCACTGGTCACTGAGAGGCCGGGTTCGCTGTGCGCCGTCCCAGCCCTGTGAGGGGAAGGACGCGGGAGATGCCTCTAGTCCGCCGGCGGGAGGGTGTTGCTAGGGAGAAGCGGGATCGCGGGGTTTCCGCGGCGCCAGCCGGTGGCGAGGGGAAGGATAACCCACCCGGGAGAGACCGGCCGGGCCAGCCGAGGTGTCACTGTGCCCCTCAGGAGAGCGGGGCCCCTCCCGAGTCTCCCGAGGGGCCGGTGTTGTCCCCCACGGGGGGAGGGGGTGGAATCCCGCGCTTCTCCTATGTTCCGCCGGGAGGCGGGAATTTTCATCTTTCGGAAGAGAGAAGTGCAAAGGCCCTGCCCGAGGGCGGCGCCGCCTCCGGGTTAACACTTTTGGAGGCTAGCTGGGGAAGGCCGAGCCGTATCCTTGGCTAGGATCTGCGTCACCTTTCCTCTTGGGAAGGAAGGTGTGGAGGGGAGGCGTTTGTCACGCAGGGTGAGCTCAAAAGAAGGCCCAGAAGTGATTCAGTTGCCGTTCGGCTGCCGTAACCTGATCTCCATTTTTTTGTGTGTGCGGGTCGTGCTCCAAGCTTTAGCATACCCGTTTTTAAAAAAAGAAACCTGTTGCTGCAGCTTAGTGCTACGTGCTCTTTTATGCCCATGTGATAGAAAAGTCCCTGATACCCTGATGTAGTGAAATGTTGAAGCTGAAATTTCCAGCCCTGGGTAGTTTTCTACCCTACAGTGTTTTTAGTTATCTTAAAGAAAATAGAAAATTCTCGCGAGTAATTTCAGTTTACTTTTTAAAAAACATTGGGCCCATTTTATGAATGATAGCAAAACCATTTGAGCTGCGTACCTCATTTATTTATTGTTTTTGGAGAGGCTGTAAATCAAAAGGCAGTGAGAAATCTTGTCTTTTGGGAATAATCCTTGTTGACTCTTCCTGACCTTAGCATGGTAATGGTTTTGGTTTTAGAGCCTTGAAAGAGGATGTGGGGTTGCCTCTGGTATTGCATTTTTAGTGTCCTGAATAAAAAGGTTTTGTGCTCTAAGACAGTAGGTTTTTTGAGGTAAGATAAAAATAGAGAACCAGTTTCTGAGGTTGCAACCAGGAGGTTAGAGAACAGAGGGGGTGGTACACTGAAGTGTGAAGAAGGGGGTGGACAGGTAAAAGAGATGTGGAAGGACAGAATAGGGTCACACAGGGATGGGGGAAGAGTTATGATAGAATTGGGAAATGGGAAAAATATTCTGTTATAAATAAGAGTCCTCATATTTTAAGCAGAATCTACCAGGTAAGTCAAGAAAAACAGGTGATGATACAATGGCAGAAAAGTAAACTGAAACTGCCTTGTGGGGACTTCATTTCAGAGCTTCAGTTTTATTGATCGATTGATTGGAACAGGGTCTAACTGTTGTTCCGGCTGGTTTTCACTTGAACTCATGGTGATCCTCCTGCTTCATAGTCTAGAGTGCTAGGATCACAGGTGTGTGCTTGAGCCACCACACCCCACCACCTATGTTTTTTTTTTGAGGGGGGTACTAAGGATTTTATTCTGGCCCCTGAATTTGCAAGGTAGGTGCGGTACCACTGAGCTAAAAATCCCAGGCCCAGAGCTTCAGTTTTATCTGAGGGGTTTCCTTTCTCGCAAAGCATGAGGTGTAAATTTTCATTGGCATAGGTTTGTTAGGTTTAGAGAGATTTAATAAATATTCTCTCAGTTGATCCTTCTTTGATTTAGTTAGCAGTATTTATCCCTCTTCTTTCTCATCTGTATTTTGTGTGCAGATTTTTTTTTTTTTTTGCTTTTTGGAGACAGGGTCTCACTTTGTAGTTCAGGCTGGCCCTGAGCTCACTATGGTGCCCAGGCAAGCCGCCGCGAACTCAGCAATCCTCCTGTCTCTGCCTCC
>PVIC010036039.1:0-18683 GCA_004025085.1 Thryonomys swinderianus
TAGAGGTAAAGACAGGAGTAAAGCAATTACTAACCGAAAAATCCCAGCGAGTGCTGGCAACCACAAGAAGCTGAAAGAGGCAAGAAGGCATTCTGTAAAGGGCGCAAAACCTGCTGCTAGTTTGATTCCAGACATCTAGACATCGACACTATATGGGAATAAATGTCCTTTTAAGTCACCCAATGTGTGGTAACTGTTATGACAGTCGTAGAATGTTAATACATGTACAAATGGCACTTTTCAGTCTCTAGGATTTATACCTGGTATTTCCTGGGAAAGCATTTCACATGAAGAACAAAAGTTTTCAGGCAACAGAACAGCATCCAAGTATGAAAATTAGTAGTGATGGAGTAAAAGAGTGGGGAAAGAGAGTAAGCAAAAGCAGGCATCCAAGATGACAGCCAAAGAGAAACCACATGTGCAGCAGGGTACCAGTTGGCAGTTTTGGCCAGAGCCAGCTTCCAGCTGTGGGAAACTAGGTGGGGTTGACATTCACAGCTGCTGCACAAGATAAGTGTCATGAAGTCAGCCTGTCTACAATAAGGACAAGAGTTGCACAAGGTCAAGGTAAGAAGCCAGGACTGGAAATGCCTGCATCATGCCATATTCTTTTTTCTTTAAATTAAATTCTTTATTGGTGCATTTTATATACATCTCACAGTCACACATAACATTGGGGAATTTGTACCAGTATATGACACAGAAATATGGAATGCTTCACAAATTTGCATGTCATCCTTGTGCAGGGGCCGTGCTAATCTTTTCTGTATCGTTCCGATTTTAGTATATGTGCTGCCGAAGTGAGCACATCGTGCCATACTCTTGCGAGGTATCTGACCATTGCTTCTCTCATGCATCGTAAGGGCTCTCTGTTTTACTCACTCACCTTCAAAGGGCTGGTTTGGCAGGCAATGGGCATTTTTACCCAGGTCATTCCTGGGAAGTTGTGCTTCATATAAATTTATGGTGTCAAAACTGTAATCAATCTTTAACCAGCCACCTCTTTATATAGCACCTCTGGGCAGTTGCGTCATTCCTTCCTATTTCCTATATCCTAAGGTTGGAGTCCAAATCCCAGGAATGTGGCAAGGTGAATGGAGGAGCCATGTAGAAGTGCCACTGGCCACTGACGGGGAAGCACCGAGGACTAGTATACTACCTGTTATTGTAAATAATTGTGGCTGCTCTCCTCCTACCTTAGATAAGGGGTGATAAATTGTGGACCATATATACTCTAAAGCAAACCAGTACATTGTTATTTTTTTTAAAGATACCAGGACAACAGCTAAATCAAAAATACCATTCAGGAATCTTTTTTTTTTTTTTTTTTGCTTTTGAGACAGGGTCCCGCTTTTTAGTTCAGGCTGGCCCTGAGCTCACTATGGTGCTCAGGCAAGCCGCCGCAAACTCAGCAATCCTCCTGTCTCTGCCTCCCGAGTGCTGGGATTACAGGAGTGAGCCACCACGTCCGGCATTGTGGTATGAGGTGTTGATTGTTGGTGGGCGTGAGTCTCCACGCCCAGCATTGTATATGGTTACCAGGGATCAAACTCAGGAACTTGCGCTTTCGAGGCAGGCGCCGGAACCACTGAGCTAACCCTCCGGCCCCAGGAATCATTTTTTAAGGTCCCTCTGTATGCAGGACTTTGAACTAACCCTCTGTGGTTTTTAAGTGACAGAACACAATTGTTAGATATAAATAACTTGGCATGGAAGAAGAAATTGTGTGAACCTTCAGATGCAGAGGTGGGTTAAGGAGCAGAAAAAGGCCAGGGGGCAGGCAGGGAGGACAGATCAATAATTCAGACCCTGGTGGTTTCTGAAATCTGATTCTGTGTCAGCCACTGGAGAGATAAAGCAGTGAGGAGTGTGAGGATTTCTTGGTTGGGCTGACCACAGTAAAAACATATCCCATATATGTATCCCATGCCTGGCAACTTTTCCTCAGCTTTTTTATCCACCCACTTCCCTGTCATTGATCATTATGTTTTTTTAAACAATTTTTTTTTAATTTGAGTTAAGGTTTTCCTACGCTACCCAGGTTAGTCTGAAGTCATCAGTTCAAGTGATCCTCCTAACTCAGCCTCCGCCATAGCCAGAACGACAGGAAGAGAGGGAAGATACCTATACCCTATGCCTTTTTTTCTATAGATCATCATCACTTTTGGAAACAGTCTTGCTCATGTATTTGGTTACTTGTTAACTGTTTTATTCCACCACTTCTAATGAGCTCCATTAGAATCTGGTCTGCACCATCACCAAACTGTAACATGATGCCTGGTTGTTCAATGAACATTTGTTGACTGAATGAAATATAGTCAAGCAGAAGTGGGAGGAGCCAATTATTAAAGGGATTAAGAGCTTGGGCTCTGGGTCCAGACTGTCTGGGTTTATACATGAGCTCCCACATTTACTCAACTTGACAGTGTAGTCGATTTTCCAGTTTCCCTGGGTATGAAGTGAGGATTCTAAAACTACCATGGTTAGCAGGATTGATAATATATGAAAAAAGTACCTAAAGTAAGAGTTAGCAAAACATTTCCTTGAAGAACTAGATACTAAATATTTTAAAATTTGCAAGCTGTATAACCTCTTATAAAAACTCAATTTTGCCTTTGTTGCACACAAAAACAAATCCATAGAGGTTACCTAAGTACACGAGTATGGCTCTCTTCCAATTTTTTGTTAAAAATTATAGCACAACATATGACATTAAAGGATTTTTTTTTTTGAGACAGGGTCTTGCTTTGTAGTTTGGGCTGGCTCTGAGCTCACTATGTAGCCTAGGCAAGCTTCAAACTCAGCAATCCTCCTGTCTCTGCCTCCCGAGCGCTGGGATTACAGGCGTAAGCCACCATGCCCAGCACTGTGGTATGTGGTATTGATGGCTGATGGGCGTGAGTCTCCATGCCCAGCATTGTATGTGGTTTCCGGGGATTGAACTCAGACCTTGCACTTGCGAGGCAGGCACCAGAACCACTGAGCTAATCCTCTGGCCCGACATTAAAGAATTTTAACATGAAACAATAATCTATTATCCAGAGAAATAGAAGTCTTTCTTGTGCAAAAGATCCTACAGTCTCTGATCTGCACTTTGGCCACCTGCTTAATGGATGGAGATAATAGCTACTCTGTCCTGTCTTGTTGAGTCTCTTGGCAATCATACAAGACAAAAGATGACATAAAAAGTACAGTTGTGCCAGGCGTGGTGGCTCACACCTGTAATCCGAGCACTTGGAAGGCAGAGACAGGAGGATTGCTGAGTTCGAGGCTTGCCTGGGCTACATAGTGAGCTGAGGGCCAGCCTGAACTACAAAGTGAGACCCTGTCTTAAAAAAAAAAAAGTACAGTTGTACTGTGTACACTTTAATGCCAAACTTTCCTCTAATAGAATTCCATGGTGCTGTTTGGATCCAAGGTTACTGTGCAAGGTAATGTGGTATTTTACCCATTTTACAATTAAGGAAGCCAGAGACATTAAACGTCTCATATGGGGTCCTACTTTGATAAATTAAAGATCTGAATTTGAGTTTAGACAATTTTTATTCTACTACAAGTTTCGTAACAAGAGCATAGCCCATTTCCCCACATACTGAACATAAACCTAACACTACAGAGTGTCTTAGAAGATTTTTCTTATTTGTAAGTATCTCATTTCCCTGGGCACACACCAAAGTATGTCCTAATTATTAGAGCAATTGTTTCCTGTCTTTGTGGTTATCAAGTAGTTTTAAACTCAGCCTGGACATTGTCTTATCAAGCCAAAGAGAAAAGAAGTCCCATGGTACAACAGTTCTTTGACTAGCTTGCATGCAAAAAGGGAAATTCCATGACATAATTCCATCCCTAATCCCAATCCCCAACCCAACACACCATTTTCAAGAATCATGAATATCTGTTTTAGTCAGTTGTATGTGGGTTGAATTACATGTGATATATTACTGTAAGAAACTTATTTGCCCAAGTCTACACTAACCAGGAGCTGGAGCTTTTGGTAACTGATAAAGACTTGGTTTACTCTTGATCCGAATGTAGGACATCTGCAATCATGGAAACTCAGGACTGCAGCCCTCACCCTCAGCTACCATGTAACTAGAACTTACAGCCTTGCTGTCAGCTAAATGTCTATGAGAGAACTGTCCTAATTCAGGCATATTTTTCTCCCACTAGAAGAGCTAAAACTAAAAAACCCAACGCTACCAAAAATTGGCTAGAATGCGGGCAACTGTCACCTGATATTACATACCAGGGAGTCCACCACATGTCTTAGTTACTGTTCTCATTGCTGAGATAAAAACACAACATTCAGAGCTAAAGGAGGAAAGGTTTATTGTAGCTCACAGTTGTAGAGGTTTCAGTTCAAAGTTAGCTCCAAAGCAGGTGGTATGACAGAGGAGAAACAGCTCATAGTAGGCAGAAGGCAGCAAGATAGCAAGACCACAAGTATAAATACTAGTAATCAGTGCAAGAGAGTAACTGCTGCTTCCTAAGGAATATTTTTTATTTAAAAATAATGGGGAGAAAAAGTTCAAACCTTCAAAGAGGAATAAATTGGACTATGTGAGAATAGCCCTATGATTGCCATAGTACTTAAGAATCAACCTCACTCTGATTTGACAGAAATCAAAGTATTTATAATTTATAGGATTATTTTGTAATATTCAAATGCAGAGGAGTACAAGAGATCTGTCTATATGCTATAGACTGGAAGAATCAAGCTAAAGGCCTGGATTCCACAATATTGTCCCTCACAAGTCCAGCTAAAGGCCTAAAGCTGAAGGCAATACCCTCCATGAGTCCAGCCAAGCACCTGCAGCTCACGGCAATGTCTCATGCAAGTCTATACCAAAGATCTGCACTGAAAAGGCCCATAGGCCAGAGCCCCCATCACACAATGATTCTGGATCTATACGCATGATCTGCCTTGGTCATTGGGACATTAATGAAACGTTATACAAGCAGAGACTGAATTAAAGTTTCAACATTATAGCCACCATCTCAAGACTTAATTGTTCCCATTTACAATCTTAGGTTAAATTACTAAATGAGGAGAGGCCACATGGGAAGAGACTTTGGAGATGAGAGGCCAGTTTGGATAGTTCAACCACAAACTCCCAGTTGAATGCTGTTGAGTATTCTAAGTGCTACAAGAAAAAGCAGCCAAAGAACCTCCAGCTGAACACACTCACACAGTAATTAAAATGTAACAAATCATTTTAAGCCACTACATTTTGGTGTAGTTTGTAACATAGCAAAACTGGAATATGAGAAATGTAGTTTACAACTGACAAATACGTAAATTGTTACTCAGAAAAGTTAAGCATTTTGTCAAGGTGTAAGAAGACTGTAATTCCAAACATAAAATCCCATGTTCTTTTCACTACACCCTCCTCTAAATTCCAGGGTGCATTTAAAAATTGATTATTTTGGCATGTTTCCTTAGCTGTATAATAACTTCTCATATAACACACTTACAACAAAGCTCTTGAACCTGCCCCTCTCCCAACTTTGCTGCTCCTCTCTCTACCCCACCTAAGTAAATGGAATAGGCCCTATCTAATTGCTCAAGCCAAAAACCTAGATTGATTTCTTTCATTGATACTCCATAATCGGTCAAGCCATGTCAGCAGTAACTTCACATCATACCTCTAAATCTGACCCTAACTGTTCATTACTTGCCCTAAATCATCCTGTTCCAGCTGTATTATTCTGTATATAAGTATCAAAATATCATTTAGGGGAATGGGAACAACGGAAATAGCAAAGAGAAGGGAAGTTGAAGGGGAAATAAAATACAACTTTCAGATTCAACAACTCTTGCTGTCAACTTCACTTGGGGAAATGAGTTTGTTGTCTTCAGGAAATGAAGCTGGAGTCTTACAGGGAGAAATATGCTGTCTCTTCTTCCCCAATGCCACTGAAGCTTTACCCATTTCTAGCAAATCTTAGTAAATGGATATTTGACCATCACACCCCCTGTAATCAACTCAGAAATTAGGCTCCACTTTTGACTTGAGGAAAATTACAAATGGAGAGATCAAAGGCCCTTAGCAAGAATAATTAATTCCTCTGCACACCAAAGCTGCTGCTTTGGAGTATGATGGCTTTCTCCTCCAGAGAGAGCTCTAGATGGGAGGAGGTTAATTAATCAAGCAAGGCCATGACTTCCAAAAGAGAGTGTTCTTAAAAAAAAAAAAAAAAAGCACCACCAGGTTGTGTTAGTTCAATAAATAATTCACTGGACTGCCTATTCAGAGACTAATAGAAAAATATTACAGAATGCCTACATGCCAATCAGTCTGCAGTTTGTTAAATAAATAAGCTATGCAGATGTTATTTGTAAAATCCAGATTTACAAATAATTGTATGTTTGACCCAGGAAAAATGCGGTATGTAGTACCTTCCCTTCAAAGACTGTTAAAAATCCCATGGCCTTGAAAGGTTGAGTGACATCTTGTAGGCCAGATTCAAGGTTGGATGACACTCCCCTGTCGCTGAGTGTACAATAGTCAAACATTCAAATGACACTTCAGTTACATTTGCTGCCCTTACAGAGGAACATTGAGAGCTGTGATCCTTTTAGACCTGCTGGAATCCTTCTGACTTCAGGGGCACAGCAGCAGCAAACAGAAAGAAAAAGTGGGCCTCTGCCATAGCTCCATCTACAACTCTCAATACCCCCCATTTCCACTCAAACAATCTCCTAATTATTCTGTACACTTTAGAAGGAAAAGGATAAGGATGAAGAAGATATATTAAGTCACAGGAGTTGTGCTGAGTGAACTCATTGGCACTTTTCTCATTTAATTCTCAAAACAACTTTTAAAGGGCTGTGCTGCTATTATCCTATTTTTCCAGATAAAGCACATAGAACATAATAAAAAAGAGAGAGTAATCAAAGTTAGCATTACAAGTCATAAGACAAATTGATATCAAGTAGCTCCTCCGATGAGGGATACTCAGGTGAGATACTTGAGAAGATGCCTCTGTGGTATTTTTACTAAAAGAGCATAACCTGAACTCACTCAGCATCAGGCAAATGCAAGTTGAGGAATGTTCTGAAAAAATTCTTCAGCTATACTTTTCAGCTGTATCAAGGGCAAGAAAGATGAAAACAGATGGCAACTCTGCTGCAGACCAGTGGAAAAAACCAAACAAGAAAAATAAATGCAGCAGGTGAACCTAGACAACATGCTGAAGCAGGAGGTACGTGAACCAATAGATGACTTGAAGACTGTGAATAATACAATATTTTATCAGTGTTACCTTTCTGATTTTGATTTTTCACTGTGCTATGAGAAAAAGTTAACCTCTAAGGAAACTGGGTGAAATTTATCAGGCAGTTTCTGTGACATTTTCTAACTTATTTTTGTGTGTAAAAATTTCCTTTAAAAATAGAAATTGGAGAGGAAACAGCAGGGAATTTGGGGAGATGAAGGGGGAGGTACGATATTCAGAATGAAAAGGAGTCTCTTCTGACAGCTGTGGATACCATTTGGAGTTTGTCCTTGTAGTGGCTTTCCCAGAAGATCAATTTCACAATGTAAAATTCTTGTGAATAAAGGGCTATTAAAATTGGTAAAAAGCACAGAAGTAATCTGAGAACCCTCTTCTTGCAACAATGATTGGCATTAAAGAGTAAAATAAAAGGCAGAATCGCTTCTCGGCCTTTTGGCTAAGATCAAGTGTAAAATAAAAGGCAGATACTATCAAGTAGAGAGTTAGGTCTTTCTCGAAGGGGGAGGGGAGCAAGAGATAGAGGGAGAGAAGGCAGAAGGGAAGGGAGGGGATGAAAGCAGAATTAACGTGTGTCAGGCAGGTACTTGTACCAACTCCTCACAAGCAATGTAATCATTATGTATTACTAATAAAAAACCAAAACAACAACAACAACAAAAATATAATGGGATCACAATAGCTGTATGACAAGTACGAAGTCAAGATTAGAACCTAGCTCTACCTTTTTGGTGCCACCACTCATTTCTGAAAAAGGACATCTCTGTGATAGACGAAATTTGAGCCTAGAATCCATGGTTTAGGGTTTTTTTCCATTAATACTGTGACCTCCCCACCTACTGGAAGATTTACTTCTCAGAACAGACAGTAATTCATTTTTTTCAACCATTCAACAAATGTCTGTTGGTGCTTTCCAGTAACTGGCACTACTGGAAGAGTCAAAGGTCAGCAACTACCAGAAAGAAAATGTTCACCTACTAGTGGACAGACCTGGCTCCCTATGCAAACCCCACCACTATAACCTGCATGACCTTGGTAACATTTTGTTACCCTTCTCAGCCTCCATATGCTGCTCTGTAACACAGAGAAATTTATTCAGAGGCTGTTATGAGTATTAAATAAGACATTGCATCTATGCTCAGCATAATGTCTGCACATAAGTACCCAATAAATATGACCTTTATTACTGTTATTGTTTTCTCTCAAACCTGGAACTGTTTCAGTTATATTAGCTTGTGGGGATATCTCAGTGCATTCAAAAATTCTATAGAATATTTCTTTTTTTTTTTTTTTTGAGACGGGGTCTCGCTTTGTAGTTCAGGCTGGCCCTCAGCTCACTATGTAGCCCAGGCAAGCCTGGAACTCAGCAATCCTCCTGTCTCTGCCTCCCGAGTGCTGGGATGACAGGCGTGAGCCACCGCGCCTGGCACTGTGGTATGTGGTATTGATTGCTGGTGGGCGTGAGTCACCATGCTCAGCATTGCATGTGGTTACTGGGATCAAACTCAGGACCTTGCACTTGTGAGGCAGGCGCCAGAACCACTGAGCTAAATCTCCAGCCCTATAGAATATTTCTAAATGGATTGAAAACTCACATCTAGGGAGGCAGGTTTTTCCAAGAGTAATTTTCCATTTCCCATCCATTTCTTTGTTATTTTCAAAGGTAGATAGACAATAAAAAGAAGGGCAAGCAAGGCCAACTGAGAAAATTGGTGCTAAATGAGGAATTCAAATAGGACACAGTATGCAGACTGTGATAAGTTTTATCTAGACTTAAATGAGTATGTTCTTGGGGGCTGGCTATATCATGGGCATAGTTTGAATGCCACTTTAGCCAACCCTTGATTTGTTCCACAAATGGAAAGAATAATAGGTAACTGTATATAAAATAAGACAAGCACAACATTCTATGGCTGCTTGGAGCAAATTCCTGTGCCCTCCCTTTTCCTACATTCTGAGACTATGACCACTATTCTCTGCTGAGTCTCTCACTGCCTGTCTCCTCAGGGGCAGTTTCATAGGGACATCTTCTTTCTTGATCTTGCCACTCCTTCCATACCACCCACCAGAAGGCCCTAAACTAGGGTGTGTTCAACAAATGTATGTTAAATGAAGAAGTTCATTTTAAGAGTGAAACTTACTAAAACAGAAATAAAGCCCAATGGAGTGTGAGATCCTTTGATTCACTTAATATTCTCTTTCCACAAACAAATAGGCAACAAGTATGTGGGAAATGTTCAGTACCACTTGTCATCAGGGAAATGAAAATGAAAACTATGAAAAAATGTCTTCTCACCCCAGTCAGAATGACTACAATAAAAAAGTAACAAATGACAGAGATGCAGAGAAATGGAAATGCTTATATAGTGTTGGTGGGGATATAAATTAGTACATCAGTTATGGATTGGACCTAGATGTCCCCCAAAAGCCTCATGTGGTCAGAGTATGGAACTGACCCATGATGCAATGCTAGGCTCAAGGGCACTAGAATTAAGGTGTGAATATTCCCCAACCTAAGTAATCTGAATAAGATAAAAGGGGCAGAAAGATGTTAAACTCTCTTGTCACCTTTGCTGCCTTGTATATGCCATATTGTTTCTCCTCTCTGATGCCTTTTTGCCATCCCAGCCTTGGAGTTAGTCAATTATGGACTGAAACTTCTATGAACTATAAGCCAAATATATCTTTTTCCCTCTAACTTTGGGTGTTAGCATTGAGAGAATAGTAACTAACACAGCATCCATTATGAAAGACAATATGGAGATTCTACAAAAATCTAGAAACAGATATACCATCTGATCCAGCAACTCCACTACTGTGTATATATCCAAAGCAAATGAAATCAGCATATAAGCAAAAAGATTCCTGCAATTTTGTATTTATTGTAGCATGTTCACAATAAGCAAGATGTGAAACTCAATTGGTGTATGTCCATCAAAGAGAATGAAAAAAGAAAATGTGTCATATATGATATTGTGTCATAAGAAGATATTACTTATCCATAACAGAAAATGACATACAAACATTTTGATGATATGGGTGGATCTGGAGGATATTATGATAAGTGAAATAATGTAGATGCAAGCAGTATAGAAATAACAAATGTTCTTACTCAAATATGGAAAGCTAAAAAATTGACTGCAAAGAAGTAGAGAGTAGAATCATAGTCACAAAACTAGGAAGGATAGCAGAGAGGGACACTAGAAGGAAGTCAGATAATGGGTATCCAAATACAATTAGAGGTGCCGTGATTCCAGCGGACTGAGGAAAGAGCAGCGGGCGGACCGGACCCAGCAGCTCCGGGCCCGCCGTGCCGTGAGTCCAGCGGACTGGGGAACTTGCGGCGGACGGACTGGACCCAGCAGCTCTGGGCCCGCCGTGCCGTGAGTCCAGTGCACTGGGGAACGAGCGGCGGACGGACCGGACCCAGCAGCTCCGGGCCGCCGTGCCGTGTTTCCAGCGGACTGAGGAACGAGCAGGGGGCGGACCGGACCGAGCAGCTCCAAGCCCACCGTGCCGTGCTTCCGGCGAACTGAGTGAGCAGCACGCAGACCCGGCTGCAGGGTGCAGTCCATTTCCAGTGGACTGAAGGCCGCCCAGCAGCACACTGTATCCCGGAGCTGTGCAGTGAGGAGTCAGACATAGAGGTAACTCATAAGCTCAAAGTATCCAGTATAGAATCTAACAAATACAATTAGAAAGGGAGAATAAGATCTAGTGTTCTACAGGGTAGTAGTGTAACTATAGTGTATGACAATTTTTATATGTTTTGTAAAGAATCAGAAGAATCCAGGGCCGGAGGGTTAGCTCAGTGGTTCCGGCGCCTGCCTCGCAAACGCAAGGTCCTGAGTTCAATCCCAGTAACCACATACAATGCTGGGCGTGGAGACTCGTGCCCACCAGCAATCAATAACACATACCACAGTGCCGGATGTGGTGGCTCACGCCTGTAATCCCAGCACTCGGGAGGCAGAGACAGGAGGATTGCTGAGTTCGAGGCTTGCCTAGGCTACATAGTGAGCTCAGAGCCAGCCTGAACAACAAAGCGAGACCCTGTCTCAAAAAAAAAAAAAAAATCAGAAGAATCCAGGAGTCCTAAAAACAAAGAAATGATAAATATTCAAGAACATGGAAACACTAGTTTCTTTGACTTTATCTTTATGTAGTGCAATTAATTATCACTGGACTCCATATATTTGTACAAATAAGTATCAATTAAAAATTTCACAATTCTATTTGTACACATGCAGATGGTTGGCACTTGAGAGAATAGGGGTTTGCTTTGGTGTCACATGCCTCTTATGTAACAATTTCCAGTGAGAGTTTGGAAAATTGAAGGGCTAAGTTTCTTATTCTTTAACCATACAAGTTAGAGGAGTGACAGTAAATAAATCTAATCATTATACTTATATGACCTATATGTCTGGGAACAGAATTAATCAGTCACATAGGGCATATATCTTTAAGTTATTTATACATAGAATGAATCCTTTCTAACTGTCCCAGGTAATTCTACGGGGCAGCTAGAGTGGAGAATCCATGCCTTGACATTTACATTGAACATCCAGCCTCGCAGATCATGGCATTGTTAGTTCCAGTGTCATTCCCAATGTCAGATTTCTAGAGAAAAGAGTCAGTTTGACCAGCTTGAGCCAAACATCTACCCAGGTTTGCTGTGGGCCAGGCCGGACAACACAGTGCAAGAATGTTTGCTGGGGATGTGTTCCTATGACCACCCAGGTAATTCTCAAGGAAAATGAGGGGAGCTCTAGGTGGGTGAACATAAAATTATTTTTGCAAAAGAGAGTTATTCCTACTTATTGCAAAATAAAAGAGTTTGCAAAGGTGAAATCAATGTAAGATTTTTACAAATTAGTTAAAGGAAGAGGCTTAATGGGGCAGAAAAGAGGTAGAAGCACACAGTATTAAAAGAGTCACAAAAATGTTCCTTGCAGCAAAAACAAAGAAAGGCAAATCAGCTGCACAATTCCCTGGATTCATGAGATAAAACATACCAATTACAAATGAGATGGAAGGTTTCCCTGAAAGGAAAAAGATGATGGGCTGGGAATATATAACTCATGGTAGAGTGTTTGCTAAGCACACTGGAGGCTCTTGGCTCAAACCCTGGAACCATTTAAGGAAAAAGGAAGAGTTCAAATGAAGAAGGTAACTTCTGAGTCACCTGGGAAAAGTTTTTCTTATGTGGTTTAGTCAACCGTATTTTTTGAAGAATGACCCATGGGCAGCAGAGAATTTGTATTCTGATTTTGTTGGATGAAATACTCTGTAGGCATCTATTAAGTCCACTTGTTCAAAGGTTTGGTTCAGTTCAAGTATTTCATTATTGATTTTTTGTCCAGTTGATCTGTCTAGTTGTGACAGCGGGGTATTGAAGTCACCAACTACTATTGTATAACTGCTTAGCAGAGTTTTCATATCTGTTAACATTTGTTTTATATAATTGGGTGCTTTGGAATTTGGTGCATAAATATTTATGAATGTCATCTCTCTCTTTTGGATTGTTCCCTGTACAAGGATGTAGTGTCCTTCTTGGTCTCTCTTAATCAACTTTGGCTTGAAATCTATTTTGTCTGCAAATAGGATAGCCACACCTGCTTTTTTGCAATTTCCTGTCACATGGAGAATTGTATTCCATCCTTTTACTTTCAGTCTGTGGCTTTCTTTCTGAATTAGGTGTGTTTCTTGTGTGCAGCATATTGTAGGATCTTGTTTCTGAATCCATTCTGCCAGTCTAAGTCATTTAATTGACCCATTGAGGCCATTAACATTAATGGTTATGGCTGATATGGCCTGATTTATACCGTCATGATGTTATCCTATTCTTGGCTCTTTTTCTCTTTGCTTTTTCCCTTTCCACTCAGTTTCATGTCTTGCTCACTAAATTCACTCTGCTAGGTCTCATGAGTTTGTGACCTTCTTTGTTTTTCTCCAAGATATTCTTTAAATGTTTTGGAGTGCAGGTTTTGTAATTGAGAAGTTCTTCAGGTGTTCTTTGTCAAGAAAGTATCTTATTTCTCCATTGATTTTGAAAGATAGTTTTGCAGGATGCATCCTTCTAGTTGGAAGTTGTTTTCTGCAATGCTTGAAACATTTCCCTCCAGGCTCCCCTTACATTGAGTATTTGCATTGAAAAGTCTGTTGTGCCAGTGACTTCTTTTGCTGTGCAAAAGCTTTTCAGTAGGATGAGATCCCATTTGTTGATTTTTTCTGCTAGTTCTTGTGCTATAGAGGTTTTATTCATAAAGTCACTGCATAAGCCAGTGTCTCCAAGAGTTTTACCTAATCTGTTTTCCAGCAGGCTTATTGTTTCTGTTTTAATGTTTAAGTCTCATATCCATGGTAAGTTTAGTTTTGTGCATGGTGAAAGAGATAGGTCTAGCTTTAGCTTTTGGCAGGTTGAAGCCCAGTTTTTCCAGCACCATTTGTTAAAGAGGCTGTCTTTCCTCCATTGAGGATGTTTGGCTCCTTTGTCAAAGATAAGGTGGCTTAGTGTATCCGGGGTTGTTTCTGCACCTTCTAATCTATTTCACTGGTCCTCGGGTCTGTTACTTTGCCAGTACCATGCAGTTTTTATCACAGTGGCTTTATAGTAGTTTTAAATTGGGGATTGTAATACCCCCTGCCATGTCGTGGTTGCTTAGAATTGCTTTTGCTATTCTAGGTTTCTTGTGGTTCCAGATGAATTTTTGTATTATTTTCTCTAGCCTTGTGAAGTATAGTGTTGGAATTTCAATTGCAATTGCATTGAATCTGTATAGTAGTTGTGGAAGTATAGCCATTTCGACAGTGTTGGTTCTCCCTGCCCAGGAGCAAGGGATATCTTTCCACTTTCTCATCTCCTTTACTATCTCGTTTTCCAGAGTCCTATAGTTTTCAGAGTAGAAGTCTTTCACTTCCTTTATTAGGTTGATTCCTAGATAAAAGTGTGATGATGCTATAATAAAACACCAGAGGCTGTGAGAACTCAAAAGATGGCCATTGATTTTAAACTTGGAGAATTGAGAAAAATCGAAGAAAGAGATTTCAAGTAGTTGATTTTTGTGCTGAATCCTAAAAGTTATGTCAATAGGTCAGAAATTTGGTATATTGAGGAAAATGAGCATAATTTGGCAAGAAGCAAGGAAAGGAGTGACCCTAGCAATGTGAGCCTGAGTTCTGCTGTGAAGGGTGTCTGACTCCATGTTTACTCCCAGGTAGAGGAAATTTATTTCCTACTTTAAACAGAGGGAAAGTTCATATGATCCTTCCCTGTAAAAGTGTGACTCTAGAAAACAGGCTTGTATAATCACTTGTTTGCAGTTGATTTTATTCACTAAAATGTGGAAGCCAGTATGTTAATTTCCAGATGCACCCTATTTCCAGAAATATTTAAATGGGAAAAAATATGCATTCTAGAATTGTTGTAAAAAAAAAAATTTTTTTTTTGAGACAGGGTTTCACTTTGTAGTTCAGGCTGGCCCTCAGCTCACTATGTAGCCCAGGCAAGCCTCGAACTCAGCAATCCTCCTGCGTCTGCCTCCTAAGTGCTGGGATTACAGGCGTGAGCCACTACACCTGGCACTGTGGTATGTGGTATTGATGGCTGGTGGGTGTGAGTCACCATGCCCAGCATTGTATATGGTTACCGGGGATCGAACTCAGGACCTTGCACTTGTGAGGCAGGCACCAGAACCACTGAGCTAAATCTCCAGCCCAAGGATTGTTATAAATTTCTAATAAGTGAGAAGAATGAATGAATTAAATCTTTTCTGTCATTGTCCTGTCTAGATTGGGAATAGTATAAATACATGAGAGTGAACATTGCGTTTGGTCTCTGAGTTGTACGACTTCCCTTAGTTTGACATATTTCTAAAGAAACCACTGATTATTTTTCCTGAGTACCTGTCAGTTTTGTGGGTATGATAAGTACTCTCGCTGGACAAACTTTTGGGGAAAATAGATTGGAGAAATATCTGAATGAAGAAGCTACACTATAGGAGGGTGGCATGATCTCATGTTCATTTTAAGACAAATAGGAGAAGCTGCCCATGAACCCACTGACAGCCAGAGGGTTCATCACATGGTTTAAGACGGGGAGATTAAAATCAGTTATAAGCTCTTGATAGGTGTGAAAGGAATAGGAGAGGGTAATTTAGAGGTCAAGTCCTGGAGACAAATCGGTGTCTACAAGCTTAGGTTAAGTTTTCAATGGCTACTCTCCCTTGCAGCAGCTGGGCATTTCTGGGACCTCTCGGTGTCTTGTCTGTTCTCCCCTTGTATTTGTTCAGTGGGATTCCAGCCAGGAATTTTCAAGAGACAAGGGCAGCTGGGTCCACACTGACCTCGAGATTGCAATTTGCTTCTGTGGCTGTTTCACTTCCATTCGCACCATTTGGGGGCATGTCTGCAGGTGGCACGGCAAGTGCTGCCAAAGGCAGGTGCATTCTTCACATTCTCTATGTGTTCGTACTTGCGAAACCCAAAAAAAGGGCGCTGAGCTTAAGAGAAGGGTTGAAGGATGCGGAGGGAAGTACTGCCTCTCCTTTGAAAGAACCATAAAGTGGCGTTTTTTGGGGTGCTTCCCAGAAAATTCTTACATGGGCCTGCATCATCATGCCAAAGGAAGAAGGTCCCCTGTTTCTATTGGAAAATGTGACAAGAAAGTTGTGGGACACTTTCTTTTGGGCAAAGTAGGATGGTTATTCTAAAGCCCAATAAAATGGTTGGAAATAGCTTCTCTTGGGAGACAAATATGCATGAAAAGAATTCTCTGTGCAATTTGCATCTTCATAACGAGAAGTTAGGACTGGGGTTGATGGTCTTTCTGGGCAGATCAAAGATGTGCTATTTTCACTTGCTAAAAACTACTTCACATTAATTACTTTGAACTGCTATTCTCTTAGGTAGGACCTGCTTTACCACAGGTGAAGGCATGGGTTTCTGTCCAAATCTTTTGTCTGGTCTTGCTGATACCTGTTCTCTCTTCTTTTACAGCTACCCGTGTGGACACTGACCAGGTAACCTTGCTAGAAACACTGCGCTCTGCACCAGTCCCTTTCTTTCCTACACCCTGAACTTTTCTGCCTGATTGTAGCCATTTTGCTGAGCTCCTCCTACAACTGGCATCTGTACAAATTCTGTCAACCTTTGGGCTCCAACTCTGCCCTCTACCCTAAATTTTCCTCACTCCTAGACCACCTGAAGTAGTTTCTTTCTTCTCTGACCTAACAAAGCTTCATTCATTCTTCATTGGATGCTATTGTACTTTAACACCTATGTCACCATCATCAGTATGTTACTGAGGATGAGACATTCTGTTTGAAAAGTTACCTGGGGAGGATTCCCTTTCTGATTAAGTAGGGAAAACAATATGTTACATGCAACTCCAAAGGCCCAACCAATTTTTTAAAAGGATGACTGTAACATATTAAAGGTGGTTATAAATAAGCTCTTTTGCTACCATGTACAATTCCAAACCCCAGCTTTCCTGATTGTTAGACTGTTTTGGGAGCACTGACAGCCAGCATCTCAGACCATACCCCTGTGTGTCATCCCAACATCAATCTGATGTTTGACTAATTGCATTGGAAGGAATTTCCATATTTTAGATAAGAGGACCCTAAAACCTACAGTAAGCAAGCAGGGGTATCATTTTTGTTTAAAATGTTTTGAACTTCAGAATCAGAGGTATATTTTTTCTATGTAGACTTTGGCTACATCTTTTTTAATTGACAAATAGATACATCCTCTGAATTGTTAGAATTGAAAACTAAGAGGGAGTCTCAAAGGAATTTGATGAGGAGAGGGCTATACCACCATGTGCCTGTTCTCTGTGGATTTTACTTCCTTCTCTAAAACCTAAGCCCACAGAACAGAGAGTACCCACCTAAGCCTCATTGATCTTTGTATTTCAGGCCCAAATAATTCCCTGTGTCACTGTTTAAATTTTGTATCATGAATTAGATGATTTTGTGAGCACTTGAAAGGAGGTTTTCCCTGTTGGAATTCTAGCAAGTTAACTTTAGAGATTTCTTGATTATCAAGCACTTTCCTTTCAGGTATTAGCAAGCTCTTCTTTTTGGTACCTGCTTTTGTTTAAGTTTTATTCCCCTACATCCTATAGCCTCCTTTACAGTTATCATAAAATTGTTCTGAAGGCGTCTGTGACATATGTTAGAAATAGGCATTCTGAGCACCTTGTTTCAGATTGATGATCACAGTTCTGTATGTACAAAAGGGAGAGAAAATTTTACCTCCCATCTTAGGATTCCTACCTGTGGCTCTATAAATTATGAACTCAGAAAGATAGATTATTAGGAGAAAAGGAACAGAGTTAATTACATAAGTATAAATTGGGAGGTACAACTCAAGAAAGTAGTAAAAATTTGGAGCTTCTATACCATCTTAGTGAAGAACAATACAAAATTTTTTACAGTACTTGGGATTGAACTCAAGTCACTGAGTCGCCCAGGCTGGACTTGAACTTCTGAACCTCATTTCTTAGCCTCCCAGAGTGCTAAGATTACAGGCATGCATACAAAAGCAATAAATTACAGAGATGTGACAAGAAAAAGGATAAGGGATTGGGGCTTCTGGGGGCAGTAAGTTATGGGGAGGTAAAAATATAAGAGAGACTAATGGAAGGTTTGGGTTGATTTAGTGAGGTTTATTTATGCAAATACAGTCTATTGCTGTCTCCTCTTCTTGGTATAGGAGAGGGAGAGGGAGAGGAAATACCTTCATGAAGGAAATTTATGCCCCACCTTTAGGCAGAGAGGGAGTTTTATCTGCATCTGTTGTTTCTCTGTTGCCTTCTGCTCAAAATAATCTTTATGCCAAAGTGACATGTTTTACAGTGGCAAATTCTGATCCTTTTTCGTGTAAACAGCCTTTTACTCACACACACATGACACAAGACAGAAAAAAATAGTTTCTTCCTGATAGTGTTAAGTGAAACTCAGCTTACCCCAACCATGGCGATCTGTATGGGTGAGCCACACCAATGGTAGAAGTGTGCCCTGGAAAGTTGTTTTTCAGGAAGTGAGGGGCTCCTAAACCTGTTCTCAGGTTACCTTGTTCTTAGGTGGGTACTCCCTGGAGTTTTGGAGGTGAATGTACCACCTGCCCCACCTGTATTGAAGAACTGTTGAAAGTTCAAGTAAGAGTCTAGATATGAGAACTTTTCAGGTAATCAGTGTTTGGACTTCATTGCCTTAAAAACACACAAGCGTAACTTGGTGTGGGAATGTGATGAGGGGAAGGAATAAATATGATACAGAAAGAAAATAAAAGAGCATGTATAAAGGGGGGAGGAGGGGGGAGTGGGTAGGGATATGAGTAAAAATGAGAATTAACTTGTGGCATATACTGGTACAAATTTCCCAATGTTATATGTGATTTTGAGATGTATATAAATTGTACCAATAAAGAATTCAATAAAAAAA
>PVIC010036040.1:0-18769 GCA_004025085.1 Thryonomys swinderianus
AGGAAGGAAGGAAGGAAGGAAGGAAGGAAGGAAGGAAGGAAGGAAGGAAGGAAGGAAGGAAGGAAGGAAGGAAGGAGAGGGAGGGAGGGAGGGAGGGAAGGAGGGATGGAGGGAGGGAGGAACGAAAGAAAGAAAGAAGGAGAAGATAAAGAAAAAAATTGAAAGCACAGGGCTGACTTCCCCATGCTACAGGAAATTATAAGGCCAGTTCAGACAACTCTTTGTGGTTGTGGATACCCTACAGTGCCAACCAAAATGAGATCATTGTGTCTACAGAGATGCTGCAAGATTATGTCAGTGTGCCTATGAGCCAAGGCCTGAGTATTATGTACAAGAAAGGACAAGCCCTAAAGAGCACTTTTCAGTTCCATTAGCTAAAATATGCGGTGCATTCTTGTTCAGAGTACAGTTATTCTACTAGAGCATGCCAAGAAAAAAATCTATATAGTTCAATAAGTGGCTCAGAGAACTCTCCAGTATTCTCAGAGCGTTAGGACATAGGACGTGGGTTGTCTAATTTTTGGTTGCATTATTAAATCTTATTTTATATCTCAGAAAACATTAACAGGTATGAAATGCTCTTTAGTCTACAAAATTTCCATTGTATGAAATCTATTTATAGCAATACAAATAGAACATGTTATTAATTATTAGTAGTACATTTTTGTGGTACATGATTATATACCTCTTCAGTAGTTGCTACATATACAAAATACATAAATATAACTTTATCGCATATAAATGCATATAGAAATATAAGTGATAGTGTGTTTTTGATGACTTTTTTGTTAGGAAGCCTCTTATAATTAATTGCCAACAAAAATAATTGTGCATAGAATTAAAACTATACTTATCTTTCTATGTCCTTTGCTTGGTCTCATTTCTTTTGTTCCTGTTTTCAAAACTAGCACAAGGTGAGATTTTTAGTATTGCTTTCTTGCTGTGCCTGCTGGATTCTGCTTCAGCCAAGTGACATCAGTGCCTTTGTATTCAGTCGGGTTTGTGCCCTACCACCTATGCTAATTACACAAAACTGAACATGTAGAACTTAGAGAAAGACATTTGAGTTCAAATACATTAAAAATCTTGCATAACATATATTACTTTAGAGGCAAACTTTTCAATGTATACATGCCTTCATTTAATTCCTAATTTTCTGTATAAAGGGTTTATATTCTTAATAATTTATGGACAAAAATAAATTTAAATAGACATAGGTAACTTTTACAGCAGTCACTTGGCCCAAGGGATGGAACCAATTGCAATGAGAAACACACGAGAAAGAATAAGAATGTGACAGAGTTTAAAAAAATTGCATGGGATGGGAATGTTTTGTGAAGAAGCCTGTGAGGTAACTTCTATTAGCTCCACTATGCTGGAATTATTGGCCTCAAAAAAGAATATTCTGCTGGAAGATTCACTCTTGGATTTGTCCAAAGTGATTTGTTCCTTTCCTTTTCTTTCTTCCTTCTTATTTATCAGAAATATTTGCAATATAAAGGAAGGAAACAAAAGGTTGCCTTGATGACTGTAACCACAAACAGTAAGCAGGCATAACTCCCTCTCAGTTTGAAACAGAATAGTAAAATAGTAGGGCCAGAGGGACATCGGGGTGATTCAATTGAACTATGTACCTTCAGGCTGAACAGAACCCATGCTTGCCTACACAGATTGCCTTCCCTACTCTATTTGGAAGGCTTCCAGAAAAGGAATTTTTTTCATTTATTGAGTTTATTAATACATTTTAGGTATGCTTTATTATCCCATTCAACATTAAAATTTGTACCTATATGTGATATATAAATTTTAATAACCATTCTTATGAATTAAGTCAAGGCTTAGCAATCTGTACTTTATGCAGACTCTTGTATTTTGTATCATAAAATTCATAAATTCTAGATTTCTGTAAATTATGTTTTAGTATATTTTGCACATAGCCTTTAGTTTTCTACTAAGATTATTATCCACCCCTTCCACCTAATACTGTCAGTAAGTATCTTGCTCGTGTTCATTGTAACTGGCTGCCATTCTATCTGACTGGTATGATTTTTTAATAATGTTTTTTATTAGTATTCCTTCCTTATTTATGTTACATCACTTAGAAAGTGTGTTTCATTGGGAAGAACAGAAATTTTAAAGGCTGAGGAACCAAGATAGATGTATCTTTTCCTTGCATGGAAAAAGTGTCTATCAGTAGACACTGCATGGCAAGTGATATGGCTTGTGTCCCAGTCTTCTTTATTTCTGTTCTCCCATTCTTATCATTTTTATCTTCCTTCAGTCTTAATGGGAGTCAGAAGAATTAAACACCCTTACACAGAAAGTCATCCTTTCTTTTAGGTACTTTTGGGAAGCTTAATTGAATGACACCTTTGATTTCTTTGAGCTTCTCTTTAACTTCAGTCTACCTTATTTGCACGAAAAACTGAAAGATTCAGTTTTTAATTGGATAAACTTCTTTCAAGGGATGCAATTTGGAAGGACAATAGATATTTGGTAACAACTAATGGTTTATATTAGACATTTTAATTAAGCAGGTAATGTTGAACCCCATGGAAACAATCTGAAGAAAGTAGTAGTAGAACTCAACCTTGATTAGTTCTGTGCTTTGATTTCTATCCAATGAATGTCATTAAATTTATTAAATGTCATTAAAATTTCTTCAAAATAAAATTATAGAAACAAATTAAAATATTCACTATATCTGTAATGTAAAGCTAAAAGAGATATGGCCTATTGGGTTGTAGCACTCTTCCAAAACCTAAGTTTTTATTGCTATTCACTAAATAGTGTGGGGATTCTTACAGATGCTATGCAAGTGTTCTGCCCTTCAGCTACACAACCAGCCCTATTTTTGTTTTGTTTCAAAATGTTCTATAGCTGTTCTTTAAATTTCAAATCCTATGAAACACTTACTTTTCCAACATTTTTTACAGTTTATTGATATATTTTAATTGCACATTATGATCACTCTCATGATTAGGAATTTGTACCTGGATGTGGTTCTTTTTTCCCTATTTTCCATTCTCCTCTCCACCCTTCCATCTCTCCACCCCTCCACCCCTCCCTATTATCGGAAACTTCGTTTTCATTTTTCCTTATTTTCTCATATATTTTTCTTTTCTTTCTTGTCTTTCTTTCCTTTCTCCTAAATCTCCTTCCCTTCTTCCCCTTTGAACTTTTTGGTTTGTTTTATATTATCTGTTATACATTTTGGTCCCCATTTACACTTTTAGTTTCTCATATCAGACAAACTATTCTGTATTTACATGTCTGTGTCATATTTATTTTGGTTTCTACACATAGATCCATATCTGCAAGACCCTGGTGAAGAATGCAATTTTTATCTCAGATATCTAAATAAGAAATAGGCCTTATTTATTTTGCACTGTCTCCTGCTTCCTCAGTGACTCCAATCAGTCTTACGTTATTATTCTTTGAGTCATCTAGAAGCTGTTGGATTGATTTCTCATGGTCCCTTCCTCTTGTCCATAGATTATGTCTTTCCTGTTCATTGGCTGCTATCCTGTCCTCTGAGTCTGAAATTCGGTTCTCTGATTCATTTATCCTACTTCCCCAACATTTGTTCTCCTTCATCACCTGGAGCTCTGCTTGAAGCTGTTTAAAAGGTTCCATTGCTTCTGCTATCTCGGATTCTATCATCTCGCTGATCTCTTCTTTAATGGTGTCCTTCACTGTGGACAGTATTTCTGTTTCCATCTCAGAGATGAGTTCTGATTTCCATTTTAATACATCTGCTTTAGTTACCATCTCAAAGAGTCCTGGTGTTTGAGTTTCAGTTTGCTCTATTTCTCTTTTCACTGAATTCCCCTGTTGTGGTGACCTTTGTGTCTGTTTTTTTGAATATTTTCTCATTTCTACTCCTTTGTTGTTACTAATGCTATTTGTTTAATTCCTTGCTTGGTGTCTGGGCAATGTTTGTTGTAAGTCTCTTTATTTCCATATTTCGGGACCCTTTGGAAGTGGCACCTTCATGAGTAGACCTCCTTGAATCTGAAAGGACCCTTGACAGTTCTTAGTTCTGGTCTGTCTCAGTGCAGCTCTGGTGTGGAGTGGGGGCTAGCCAGCATGCTGACACTCTAGGCGCAGATAATGGTGCGGGCCTGCTTGTTGATGAAGCTTCCTGGGCAAGCAAACTCCTCTGGGAATACTTGCCTAGTCTGTTGCAGCGCAGCTCTGCCGTGGAATGGGGGCTGGCCAAAATCTTTACTAGTTGTTTGTCAGACAAGGGGCTACTATCTATAATATATAAAGAACTTAAACAAATCAGTCTCCCCAAGTCTAAAGACCCAATTCAAAAATGGGCATCTGAAATGAACAGACACTTCTCAGAGGCAGAAGTCAAAGCAACCAAGAAGCATATGAAGAAATGTTCAATATCACTGGTCATTCGAGAGATGCAGATGAAAACAACATTGAGATTTCATCTCATTCCACAAAGAAGGGCTGCTATTGTGAAATCAACCAGCAGTAAATGCTGGTGAGGCTGTGGGGAGAAAGGAACACTTCTCCACTGTTGGTGGGATTGTAGAGTTGTGCAACCATTGTGGAGATTTCTCAGAAAACTAGGACTAGAGGTCCCATTTGACCCTGCTATTCCCCTGCTAGGAATATACTCGAAATAATTAAGAGAATCATAGAGTAAAATCATGTAAACCCATGTTCATAGCAGCTCAGTTTGTGATAGCTCAATCTTGGAAGCAACCCAGATGCCCATCAATTGGAGACTAGAAAAAGATGTGTATGTGGTTTTTAAAATATACATAAGGGGTGGAGGGTTGTGGCTGTGTAGGAATGAGGGTAAAAATGAGAATTAACTTCTGTCATATACTGGTACGAATTCCCTAGTGTTGAGTGTGAATGTGAACCTATATAAAACATACTAATAAAGAATTTAATTTAATAAATAAATAAATTTACCCAGGAAAAGTAGAAAAAAAAGAAAAATAAATAGTCATTATGTGGGCACTAGAGCATATCTAAAACATTATAACAAAATATATTAGATTTAATCCATAATATTACTTGATATATTATAGGTAGTTCAGAGTTTTTGATGCCTAAGTAGGAAAATAAATATGAAGAACTTTGCATGTGTAGAAAAAAGTTAAAGTTAGAAAAACTGTTAGTGATTGTACTAAGTTCCTTATGAATATGATTTACCTGTGTTTTTTCCCTTTTCAGAGATCATCTTCATTTTTGTAGTGTTATGTGTCTCATTTGAGGGAGAGTGTGTGGTTGGGGAACCTCTAGAGAAGACACTAACATTCTGTTTTGCCCAGCCACTCAGTGTTTGCCACAGCGTATAACTTCTCTACTATTAAAAACTCATGTTCTTTGGACCTTGAAATTGAAGAAAGACATACCCAAAGGCTTTCAGTTGTAATGTTGTATGTTAGTTTAACAATTGATAGGATTTCACAGGTCCGAAAATTAGGGGAAAGTTTTTTAGAAGTAAATATAGAAAACATAGATTAGATTTTAAATTGTTGTGATATTATATTCCTTATTTAATGAGAAATAGTTACCTTATGCAAGATAAATTGCTCACCTTTTAAAATTTCTAAGTACAGATATCTCTTTTTCAATTTTCTAAGAATGTTTTCATTTATTTATTTCCTGGTTAAACTGTCCTCTTTCACATCTAGATTTTTACTACTTGATTGTTAAGTTTTTCTTCCAAAGCCTATTTAGTAAACAACTTATTTTTCCTTTACTAGCTTTTTCTATTTTCATTTGACTTTTATTGATTTTTGGAACATAATAGTTCATGAGTAATAATTCCCAAAGCAAATATAGATATTTCCAATGTACAAAATTATAATTCTTTGATATTGAGACACACATGAAATACATAATCATTCTTTTAAAGAGGCAACTAATTCTTAGATGAGTGACATAGAACATTGAAATTCTTTGAAGGTGTTTTTATTCATTTATTTATTTCATTTCTTCCTCCCATTTTCTTTACTTTTTTATTTATTTATTTTTGAGACAGGGTCTTGCTTTGTAGTTCAGGCTGGCCCTGAGCTCACTATGTAGCCCAGGCAAGCCTGGAACTCAACAATCCTCCTGCCTCTGCCTCCAGAGTGCTGGGATTACAGGCGTGAGCCACCATGCCCAGCACTGTGGTATGTGGTGTTGATTGCTGGTGGGGGTGAGTCACCACGCCCAGCATTCTATGTGGTTACAGGGATTGAACTCAGGGCCTTGTGCTTTTGAGGCAGACACTGGAACCACTGAGCTAAATCTCCAGTCCCTGTTGTTTTTTTTTTAATTTTACTACCTACATATAAAATATATCTAGAGTGGACCCATAATAATCTAAACAAGAACTGCCCAAAGATTTCTAGTCTGTGTTTACTAATGTAGAATACTAGGCAAGGGATCATCAGAAGTTTGATGAGTTCATAGAAAGGCCATTTGCTTATTATTGACTCATTCTGGCTGCATATTCAAATCTGTTCCCATCTAGATAAAAGTGAAAAAGTACATCAGAAGTGTTCCCAAATCCTTCAAAGGAAGTTATAACATATATTTTGTCATAGATGCAATTTGCTGTTAACATTTAGAATCACATTTTGTATGGTAAAAACAATTCAAATTCAGAATTTTCAATTATATGCTCACTTTTCTGGTGGGAAAATGATTATGTTATAACCAATTGGTAAGAGCTAGTATAATAACATAAGATATAGCACAAAATTTTATCTGTAAGTTAATGCTCAGGTTGAGAAACGTAAGGAGGAGATGGAATATTTTCACCTTTTCTCATTATACAACAGGAGAAGAATGGATTTGAACTAAGATAAAATATGAAGCTATAATTGACCTGATGTGTTTAAAATCAAATAACTATTCAGTTTTAGGTAGTTGGAATTAAATTGGAATCACTTAAAAGTACCTGTGTGAAGGCTTAATTTAGTAATACAAAGTAGACTAGACACCATTAATGTAATCACAATTGATAGAATAGAAAAGAAACCACAGTGAAATATGTATGTATAGATGGTCTGGCAAATAAAAGACAACACATCATTTGTCTGAGAGAAGGCTATGAGGGGAAATTGATTTATACAAACTATTAAAATAGATCTGAAACCTCACAAATTGGTTTTAGAGACTAAAGTTGTGGTAAAGTTAACAACCAAAGGGCAGATAAATGACATAAGTTGAAGAATACATTCCTGCGATTTGCATGCGGGGGAATAAGCTGCTCTAGGTAGAAAACAAATCATTTGAGAAAAAAAAAATAACTTCCAGAGTTGATTCAATCCATGTTAACTGTTTTGTATTATGCCAAGCTGTTATTGACTGGGACATCTTTGTGGCATCGTTGTAGTTACATGATGAAAATTGTATCTTAGGAAAAACTAACTCATATATGGAAAAGATAGTATTGAGTCTTTTAAAAGGAAGAGAATATTTTAATGTTTCAGAGCCTTATTTTTAATGTGGAATATTTATGTTATCTTGTTCATAAAGTAAGATTTCTTTGTCAATTTTTATCAGTCTGTAGGAGTAAAATATATTGAGAATATAATCAGTGTGATCAGTCCCTTAGAGTGTGTTCTAGGGCTATCCCAATGGTTTCTCTCCATAGTGCTCCCATCCCTGCATGTGAATATAACTCATTAGCTGATGATCATAGACCAAGGTGGTTGCAGAGGCTGGTGGCAATACTGCATTGCCCTTAGAGAATACCTGATTACATTGGACACACAAATTCTCTAGATGAATACTCTCCTGGATCAGTTATAACTGCATCCATCAATTGGTGGAAACAATAACAGGATCAACTGAATTGCCTAAGGGTCACAATTTTCTTTTATTTGTTTTTATCTTTTGGTATTAAATGTTGAAGAAGTTCATTATAAAATTTTCCAAGTTGGCAGGGATGTGGGTAAAAATGAGAATTGACCTGTGTCACATATTGGTACAAATTCCCCAATGTTTTGTGTGATTGTGAGCTGTATATATAATGTACCAATAAAGTTTACTGAATAATGCAAAAACAATTCCAAGTTGTCCTGTTTAGGTTGCTTTCATTTCCAGTTGTGAAGTGGCAGAGGAGATGCAGATCATGGCAGAGCAGAAAGGAAGCTGGGCTAAGATCAAGGGAGGAGAAGGAAATCATAATGTTCCTGGTAACAAGTCCAGGGCCTCCTACCAGGCTTCACCTCTTAACATCACATGCAGGTATTAACCCATGAATTGATTTAACCAGCATCATACATCCATGATTCAGTGACACACACCCATGATCTTGTCATCTCCCAAAACCCCACAAGTGAGGATATGAGGCTTTCAGAGGACATCTGGATATAATTTATAATACTGACATAACTTCATTTAGGGATAAATCCAGGGAAAAAATGAACCTATAGTTGCCAAACTCTCCAAAAATGCCTTAAACCTGAGTTTTTTGTGTTTCCTTCCTGTGCCTTTCACATTACTCATTGGGAAAGAAGAGGAAGTGTCAAAATACCAGTACTTTCTGGACTTTGCATCTTTTCATCACCTTCAGCTGAACAGGACTCATCCTATTTTGTCTCTGCCTCAATTTTTGCTTTTTGACACAGATCTCTCATAGTCATGAAGCCTGTCCACGTCCCTCGTTTTGTCTTCTTTCATCAGTCTTCCATGATGTCCTCTGGAACTCCAGTCTATTGTGGGCAAAACTGCCCATTTTCCTACAGGTCTCTCAAAGATCCCATTATCTTCTGGGGAAATAGCATCTGACTTTTCTTCTTCTGCTTCAAATCCTTCAAATAAAAAAAAAAAAAACAACCATTTCCCTTCTATTCTTGTGCCAGAAACTGAGATAAGTTTCCCTCTTTTTCTTATGGAGACTATTCTCATTTTCTCCCTAAATGTTTAATTTACACCCTTAAAAGACTGCACTCTTTGCTCTTCATTGCAGTTGTCATCTGCTGACTCTAAACTCATTCCTTCTTATGTGTCAGTATTGTGGCTCTTTCTCTCCAGTACTGTTTCTGCATTAATTCTCGTTAAATTCATACACTTGGAGATAATGGTTTATTATATTTCCTTTTAAGTTCTCTTACCCATCTTCAGCTACTACTCACACTCATTATAGTTCTCCAGAATCTAGAATTTGCCATTAGTAAACATTGCAATACCATCATCGTCACACTTTTGTACAACTCTTTGTGATCATTACATCTAATTTTCTACCTTAAAACTCTATACTTCCACATGAAGTATGTGGAAGTACAAAATGTTCTCTTCATTTGCCCTCCCAACTCTCCACAGACTCACACACTCTGTTGATGTCTTCAATAAGTCCTTGTTGTCTAACATTTCAGTCTACATCACTGTACTAAGGCTCCTCAACTCCCTGGCCACACTCATTCTCTCATATGCAAATGAAAAGCCAAACTCCTAATCAAAATGTAAAAGGCAGTGTAGCTCTTTAGCTCTGAAATAGTTAGTCAGCCAGTAAGGGGCAGTGTCTAACAGAGAGGTGGATGGTTCAAAAGAACACATGCAGCAAGTTAAGCTTAAAAAATATAAAAGCAGACACAGGAAAAAGGACAGAGAGTTAAGATAATATCCCATACTCATAGGAAAGAAAATCAAGGAAAATGTCTTAGAATAAACTAAGGTAGTTTACAGTTCCTTTCTCCTGAGTACAGAGCACCTTAGACATTAAGAAATGCAACACATTTAGTGTTCTTTAAATTTGAATTCCTCCCAACCTTGCCATCTGAACAACTAGTTTTCTTTAAACTCTGTTGCACAAAGCCTAGACCTGAGTTGGTTATTGTAAACCTAGAAGTCATTGGTGACATGTGGTCAGTGGGTGACTGAACAAGTTCCTACCATCTATCCACAAAAAGCAACTTCAGGTATTTGACCTCGGTCCTTGGCCATCCTCTTTTCTCTGACTTGTTGTGTTGGCAAGCTCATTTAACCTGGTAACTTAAAAAAACATCCCTATCACTTTTCTGCTCCAGCCCAGTTCTTAATTTCAGATATGTACACCTAACTGACCCTTACTATGTCTGCTTGGATATCTGTTGAATCCCTCTGACCCTACATACCTGAAATGGTTCCCATGTCTCAGAAATAATGAATTATGGCTTTTTTCCTTCTCAGTTGGCAACTCTGATGTCATTACACTAGAAATATTGGAGAGACCCCTGACTTCTTTAATTTGCTTTACTGAACTAATTGGAAAATGTTATTAGCTATATCATTTAAGAATTTTCCAAATCTTGTTTTCACCACTTCTACTGCTGTTATCTAGATTCAAACCAGAAATGCCAGTGCCTTGTGCTTGGATTTTGTTCTGCTTTAGATTCTGAGATCACTAAGATCACAACTCCTTCCAGAACATTTTTTGTTTGCTTACTCAAATCGTCTTCACCTGACTTGTCTTCCACCATCCATAACATTCCATTCTCCTCATGTTCAAGTGAAGGATGAAAATGAGAACACGGTTATCCTAGCTCTTGTGTCCTTCTTATGTCTGCTTTGTGGGAACAAGTCTCTAGGTTATTTTTTTAGAAATACAGTTCCAGGGCCAGTCACTTAGTTCAGTGGTTCTGGCACCTGCCTCTCAAGTGTAAGGTTGCAAGTTTTCAAGCTCATTCCCTGGTACTGCCTACCCCAAAAGAAAGAAACATAGTCACTGCATTCCCATTACATTAAAAATAAAGTTAAAAGGCCGGGTGTGGTGGCTCACGCCTGTAATCCCAGCACTCGGGAGGCAGAGACAGGAGGATTGCTGAGTTCGAGGCTTCCCTGGGCTACATAGTGAGCTCAGAGCCAGCCTGAACTACAAAGCGAGACCCTGTCTCAAAAAAAAATCTTTAAAAAATAAAGTTAAAAGTCTTTTAATGACACATAGAGATCCATATAATCTGATCATGTCTGTTTGTCTGATTATTTCTCAAATTATTACACCCCAAACCTGACATTGCTTGTTTGTCCACATACTTTTTAAAAATATGTATCAAAGGATGCTTCTGCTTTATATCCTTTGTATGCACTGTACCAGGAAAGAGGAGATAGAAGAATTTTGTTATTAACATTAGATGTATCAACAATGACTGTAATCAGAAAGAGCTAAAGATTGTGATTGCAACAGTGGAAAATTGATCATTTCAGGTAGTAATTAGATTGACATTTTCTAAAAAGAAGGCAACACAAGGTTTTCCAAAGAGAATGAAATTTGATGTCAGTTACTTGAAAGAACATAAGAAAACACTATTCAGAGTTTTAAGTAGCCAGCTTAAATTTAGATTTTGAAGTGTTTGAATGCATTTGGTTTAGTGCTTTGTTCTGCTTTAGATTCTGAGATCAATAAGATCACAACTCCTTCTAGAGCATTTTTTGTTTACTTACTCAAATCATCTTCACCTGACTTGTCTTCCACCATCCATAACATTCTGTTCTCCTCACGTTCAAGTGAAGGATGAAAATGAGAACACAGCTCTTATTCTAGCTCTTGTGTCCTTTTCAAGGTCAAAATGCATTGCAGTCATCTCCGGTGTTACACTAAGAATGTCCTCTGCACCCACAGTTCAGCCCAAGATGTTCATTAACTTTGTATTGTGAACTGAGCCTTAGCAGGATCCATCACAAGGCATAGGCAGTCAAACCAGGATCAACCTTGGTACTGAAGAGTTTCTTGTTTATTTAGGGACTGGGTCAAGACATACAAACAGGTTTATTTAAAACTATGCCTCTGTAGTCTAAATTAAAGACATGCATAATCCATTCAACATAGTATGCCATTTATGGAGATTGATAAGTGAAAAGTTTTCTGGTAGATTTTTAAGCTAAATGGATGTTAAATATGTGAAACTTTTTCAGCTCTATGAGTCATATATTACTTAATATTATTCATCAAGTGCCAATACAGGATAAGAGTGTTAGTGGATTTCTATATTGAATGTTTTAAGAACCTTAAGAGCAGTTGTTCCTTGGTCAGTAACCACAGTCTTCAGATTATTTTATTCATTTGTGCACATCTAGGTATGAACCCTGTGTATGGTACACGGAAGAAAGAATATGCAGAAAAACTTTGTGGAATGGGATCATTTTTCTAAAATGGCTTTTCTGTTGTGGTGAAGTAAAGGTTGTTCTCTTTAATAAGTACTTAGTGTAGTGTGCTTAAAGATTGAAATAATTCCTTTGCATTTGAATTTCATAAGATTTGTTTACTAAATATTGATTTTTCTGTATGTTTATTACTTTAAATAAATGTATTATGGAGCAAAAAATTAACTTAGATTTTTTCCTTGTTTTATTGGGAAAAAATAATACTGATCCAACCAAAAAAATATGTATACACTCTCTGCAACAAAACTATTTTTTTTTTGAGACAGGGTCTCGCTTTGTAGTTCAGGCTGGCTCTGAGCTCACTATGTAGCCTAGGCAAGCTTTGAACTCAGCAATCCTCCTGTCTCTGCCTCCCGAGTGCTGGGATTACAGGCGCGAGCCACCACGCCCGGCAAAACTATTTTTTTTTGTCTTACCTTTGTACCTACATGAATTATTCCTTTTACTTTAGTGAGTACACTAGGCCAAATGCTTGGCCAAATGGTGGAAAAGAAATGACATGACAATACCTTTTCAGCATTCTTTTGCCTTGATTTTGAAATCTTTGTCATTAACCAAGTTAAGATGACCCAGAAAACCTTTAAATCTTTTCCTCTTCTCTATTTGAGGTTCTGATGTAAGTTTAACAATAAGTTAAAAACCTCCCAAATACAGCCTGTCCTGGAAAAATTTTCACATTTTGTCATTCATATTTCTTTTGATATAAGGCTGGACTAAACATGGGACCAGTATTAAGTCACAACTTTAATGTCTCCATGGACAAACCTATCTCTCATTCCTTTCACAGTCAAGATTCCTTGGGAGAGTAACAAACAAACACAGTAGCTTTATTAAAAAATAAACCCATAGAGGATCTTCTTGTTTTTTCATGTCAAATTCAAACATTTAACTGCCTCTCTCTCTCTCTTTCTCTCTCTCTCTCATTTCATAATTTTTCCTGAATTTTCTTTAGCCTTTTGTCTCCCTGAAAGTTCTATTTCACAAATTTGTTTTCCTATCTATCCAATCCTGAACTTATCATATATTACCTTTGCCTATTTTTCCTTCTATCTTGTAAATTGTGTCATAATTCACAGAGTGACCAAAACTAGGTTCCCGAAACCAACCATGACATTTATACTTCCTCCTACCTACTGCACACACACACACACACACACACACACACACAAATCACCATGCTGAAATTGTTCTGCCAACACAGTTTAGGTTCTACCTATTTTATCTAGCTCAATTACCTCTGTTTTGTTCATTTTATAATTTTAATGAGATTAAGGTAATAATCTGCTCTTTATTTTTTACTTATCCTAGCCATTGCCAATTTGTGATTGATCTAGTCAACAAAATGATCTTTCTAAAGTACAGAGTGATTATTCAATGGCTTACTTAACACCAGTGCATGAATTACAAGCTCCTTAGCCTGGCAGACATTATTTCCCTGTCTATTCTCTGGCTTCTTTTCTAGTCTTTCTTCTTTTGCACCTGAGTTTGAACTAAACCAAACTTTTCTTGATATGTCAATCATTCAATGACTTTTGGTTTATTATCTTCTTTCCATGTACTATGAGGTCTCATTCATGCCTACTCAGAAATCTATTACTCATCTTTGGAAACACAGTTTGAGGATTTTAAATCTAGAAGGCTTTCATATATTGCTCTTATGTTAATATTATATTCACTCACGCATTCATTTATTCATCAAGTAATTATCAAGTTTCTAACATATATTTGGCAAAGTGTTTGTGGATGAGTATTCAGAAACAAGGTGGTGCTCTAATATCAAGAGACCTTGCTAGGCCTGTAACATCTGCAGATGAAAGGCTGAGACAGGAGGATTGCCAAGAGTTCAAGGCCACTCTGGGCTACATGAGTTCTAAGCTAGCCTTAACTATGTACTGAGACCATCGCAAACAGATCAAATCTGAGAGAGAGAGAGAGAGAGACAGAGACAGAGACAGAGACAGAGACAGAGAGACAGAGAGAGACAGAGATGAGAGAGACAGAGATGAGAGAGACACAGACACAGAGAGAGACAGAGACAGACAGAGACACAGAGACAGAGACAGACAGACACAGACAGAGAGCACCACAAATAATGTAATGTTTCTGTGAAGCAAAGCTTGTAAAATGCTATTAGTAGGTTTACAATGTTATATTTGAAATTGTGTGGTTATCATAGGCATATCAGGATCCATATAGAACAACAGAAACCAGTGTGTTTCTGAGAACCAAAACTTGTGAAATTGTGTTAATAGGTTTACCATGTTATATATGAAATTGTGTGGAGATCATAGGCATATGAGGATCCATATAGAACAACAGAAACCAGTGTTTTAAGCACAGAGAATTTAAGGCATGAAGATTTTCCATAGCTGTTAGAAAAAACTTTCCAGTCAACAAAAATAATAAAGCAACAAATAGCAGGAAGAAACAACAGTAAAATGACACATTTTCTACAGGATAGGGAAAAAAAAAAAGATTTGAACTCAAATCCCAGGTACATAGTTTGTTCATAACAGCTGGAGCCCTGGAGGAGGTGCAGAGATATGGACTAAAGTCTAAGTGAGGAGAGAAAAATTCACTTTTATGGTTCTTGGATCCTTCTTGTTTAATCCAACCATGAAACAGTGAATTGATGTATAGGCTTTAGAAAACGAGCTTTTAAACCTTGAGTTTTTCTCATCTATTACATGAGACAATTATGATACCTTAATGAAATTGTGTGATAATTACTGATAATGTAGATTAAATAGCTCAGTGCACTGGGAATGCTCAGTGTTCTGAGTGACAGATTAATATCATTTTCAATTTTCACATGCTCACACTTAAATGGTAAGGGTTTCAGATGAGTATTTACCAGCCTGCTTTATTTACTCTTTACTTGTTATACCTTACAGGGTATCTGGAAAGTTATTAATATTATTATTGACTTATTTGCTCACTTATTCAGTATAGTATATACTTGTAAATTACTGCTCAGGACACCCACTTTTCTCTACTAGTCAGTGGACCTATTTAGATTCCTTGAGGGAAGACCTTGCTTTCTTTCCCCTGTTCCCATTCTGGCATGTTAGTAGTTTCTTAAGAGCAAGATACATAAAGCAAAAGAAAAAAATAAATAGCACTATGAATTAAGACCTTCTGAAGCGTACACTCTTCCTGCACACATGCAAATTTTCCTGACTGGCACTTCAGGCCGACTCTGAGAAGATGCTGACTGCCGAAGCAGTGGAGACAAGGCCCACCTTCACTGGGTATAGTGATTTTCAGCACAACAGAGAAGAAACAGCTTGGAAATGAACTGAGGGAGATATCTAAATTGCTTTGGACAAGTAAACATTTATTTTGTCTCCTTCCCTTTTTAATGGTCTCTTTAAGAGACTTATTCAAGTAGGTGGACAATTAGGGACATTCCAAAGTTGATTAAATGGATCAGCCTTTGAACAGGGTTGTGACCAGGCAAATAGTTATGAAGTACGTGGCCATTTTGTCCTAAAATGAGAAACAGTTTAAATCCATATTCATAAGTGTTCTTAGTAATGGTAATTCTTCAGTGTCAGTTCAAGTGGTCACTTATAATTAGTCATTTTGTGTTGCATTTTGAATGTAAATCTTCTGACAGTAACTTAAAGACATATTTGAAATCTTTGGCCAGCATTATTGGTTATCGTCTATAAAAGATGCTGAACACAGAGAATAGCTTTATTAATGTGGGTAAAGACAAGAAGATGGACCTCTGTCAATTAAATCATTCAATCTTTATGTACTTATCAGAGAAGCACTATTTCTTTCATCTCTGAGGATATTTACAGGGTTAAGACATTTACATTCAAGCTAGACTGGGAAAAGTTGTCAGTAAGTGACTTTCACTTAAGAAAAGTATAGGGTGAACTTGACGGAAGAAAAAATGTGCTGTGATGCAGGAGGATTAGTGATTAAAGTGATAGTAAACCTGTAGGTCTATCTAAAGCAAGATTCTTTTTGATACAAACGATGTTACTTTTGTGGAAATAGAAACAAGACAGATCTATAGTACTACATTAAGATAACTTATGGTAGAGGCAGTGACTGGAGATAGATTATCTTTGTTTATCTGCACAAAAGAGTGAGTGTTTTATAGTGGCTGAGGAGAGCAGTGGGAGCTACAGCACCACATACTCATATGAGGGCAGAAGCTCTAGTGAGCACGCTCCTTGCTTTCCTCTTACTGAGGAACTATCTTTCATGCATTCATGAGAGAAGTTGTATAATTTTCCACTCTTTGATATCAAATCACAAACTCTATGCCTAAAAAACAAAATAATTTTGACAGCAGAATCTGAAATTTTAGACTGTTGTAAGCAAGTCATTTTAATGCACTGAGTGCTTTATAAACTTATATTTAGATTTAGAGACAGCCTGTATATCTTCGATCCTAAATTTTCTTTTTTAAAGATATTTATTCAAGTAGGTAGACAGGGACATTCCAGAGTTGATTAAATGAATCGTACATCAAGAAAGAATTAGTTGCCAAGTTTTGACTTTCTTTTTAAAAACATTTTTCAAGTAAGCATCTTAAACAGATTCTTTGGGCAACATAGGTATAAAGTATTATTGGGAAATAGAATGAAATATCTTGCATGACACTTATATTCAATTAAATTTACTTTAGGTGGTAGATGGGAAAGAGGGAAAAATAAAAATAGCATGTTCAGTATATACACTTTAAAATATGACTGGAACTAATTCATAAGGGTATCTAACAATATTTGTCAAATGTTAGATATGTTCTCTGCCATAGAACCTTGTGACTTTACCTCAGTAAGAATTTTTTTTTTTTTGCTTTTTTTTTTTTTTTGAGACAGGGTCTGGCTTTGTAGTTCAGGCTGGCCCTGAGCTCACTATGGTGCCCAGGCAAGCCGCCGCGAACTCAGCAATCCTCCTGTCTCTGCCTCCCGAGTGCTGGGATTACAGGCGTGAGCCACCACGTCCGGCACTGTGGTATGCGGTGTTGATTGTTGGTGGGCGTGTCTCCACACCCAGCATTATATGTGGTTACCGGGGATCAAACTCAGGACCTTGCGCTTGCGAGGCAGGCGCCGGAACCACTGAGCTAACCCTCTGGCCCCAGCATTATTATTATTATTTTTTTGCACGATAAGCATGCAAACTATTCTTAGAGTTCAGATGAATATTACTGTGGGTAAACAATTATGGAAGACTAGTGGCAAAGAGATTTCAGTTGGGAAGTTGGATTAAAATGCTGGTTTTGAACAATGGAAAAAATGAAAGAGAAAAACATGCGATTTAAGTGGAATAGTATTAACAAAATGAGGAAAGCTAAAAATAAATCCATATTTATTTTATCCAACTTCCCACACTATGCTAGTTTTTTAAAAAAAATTCTATAAGGCAGGCCTTTGGTTTAAAAAGTCACTAAATGATTACTACCAGGAAGGACAGAAATGTTAAGAGTAGGTACGTCAAGAAAGCACAAAAAGGTGTGATCAGAAAATGGTTTGACTTGTGAAAAGGAAACTCTCCAGAGAAATCTAACACGTGTTTAGCAAGGATTACACTTGGTTTACCCATCAAAAAAAAATATGACTTAAGAATTACTATGTATAACAAGTGCTCTATAGTATGACAAATGTAACACGTGACTTTGCTGAAAGCTGGGAAACTACACTGAGAGAGTAGAGATATCATAGCCTCTTTCTCAGATTTCATGCTCTCTCAGTGTGGCAGATACTAGCATTTTAGAGAAAGTCATGCTTGAGACAACACATCTAACATGTACAGGGTAGTTTGAAGGAAATGGTAGAGACTGCATGAGTGGAGAACTTGACCACACTTACAGAATATTGAATTGATGTAAATACGGAATACTAAATAGCAGATATACTCTCTTCTCTCTCCAAAATAGTACAAGAATTTCTATCATAAAATTGTCCACAGCAAAGCATTAGTAATACTCAGAGTCAGACCCAGTCATGTCAGTGCAACATGAATTCGATAGTGCCTGGAGAATGCTCGCTCCTAGATTCAGACTTACAGCCAATTGTCCTAGAAGCGCTGCTGACTTGGAGAAGTGTCTGCCATGCTCTGTGCTCCCTGTCCTTCCTTCCTGCTCCCTTATTGAAGTTGTTTGAAGAATTCTGTAATTAACTTAGCTGCTTGCAGGGAATCTTTTCCCCTCTGAACTTTGCACGACCTTACTTTAAACTAATTAAATAGTTACGCAAAAAATCATTCCCTTTTTTCTCTTGGCTGCTGTTGAAAAGAGGTGCAAAAGAGGAACTTATAAGTATGTGTTGAAGAGATGAAATAGAGTGCCTTCAGTCTAAACACGGTTAACTTACTGAAGTGGATCACTACTGAAAACTGAACTTGTTGACTTTCTTTGCATTTCTGTTGTTTTGCAAAAACAAACAAAACCCTACAAATTTTACTTTGAATTGCTTTGAATTTGTTGATTTGAGTCTTTAGATTTTTGATACCAGGGACCCCCACTCCTGACCTTGCCCTTGTGAGACAAACCAGAACCACTGAGCTTACTCCCCAACCTTGGTGGTTTAGTTCTTGACAAAGTACTCTAGACTGAAGAATTTCTTTAGAAAAACATCTAAGATAGTAAATGATGCATATTATAGAAGAGTAGAAGGCAACTGAAATTCTC
>PVIC010036041.1:0-18766 GCA_004025085.1 Thryonomys swinderianus
TTTGAGACAGGGTCTCGCTTTGTAGTTCAGGCTGGCCCCAAGCTCACTATGTAGTCCAGCCAGACCTCGGAACTCAGCAATCCTCCTGTCTCTGCCTCCCTAGTGCTGGGATGACAGGCGTGAGCCACCACGCCCGGCACTGTGGTATGTGGTATTGATGGCTGGTGGGCATGAGTCACCACGCCCAGCTTTGTATGTGGTTACTGGGGATCAAACTCAGGACCTTGCACTTGTGAGGCAGGCACTGGAACCACTGAGCTAAATCTCTGGCCCCATAATGTGTTCTTATAAACTATAGTCTCCCTGCCTTCTGTGCAACACTTGTGATTCATTTGTTCTACCACACTGTTTTAATACTCTTTGTGTACTTTGTATTTATTCCCTCTACCCCTACCCTCTACATCCTGTAGTAAAGACAAGACTACAATAAGATTGACTATTGCTATGTAGATTTTACAAATGAAAAAGAGAATGCAGTATGTTTTTTCCCATGCATTATTTATTTCACTTGGTATAATATCTTAAAATTCTACCCATTTTGTTGTAAAAAGCAGGGTTTGAGTCTTTTCAAGGCTGATTAATATTCCACTGTGAATATAATCACACATTTGTCCATTTGTCCATTGGTGCACACCTAGTTTGATGCCACAAATCAGTTTTGAATACCACAGCATTAGCCACGGGCATGCAGAGGTCTTCCTTATATGTTCATATCATTCCATTAGAAACATATGAAGAAGGATTTCTGGAACACTTTGAAGATGTATTACCAGCTATATTGTATTGTACTTGTTCTCCACATTCTCACCAAAATATGCAATTTTGGTTTATTTTGATTAGAGCCATTCTAACTAGGGTGAGATGGTATCTTCTGTAGTTTTGGTTTGCGTTCCTCTAACAGCTCATGATATTGAATATTTTTGTACTTTTGGAGGACATTTTTTTACTATATAGTTAAGTTTGCTGTATTTTCAAGTTGATTGAGCTTGTCCTCCACCATATCTATTCTAAAGATGAGCTTTTCAAAGGAACTCTTCATTTTTATCTCAAAGTCTTTGATATCCAGCATTTTTTCCTTGTAGCACTGGGGACTGAACTCAGACTTTCACACTGAGCTACACTCTGAACTAGTTTTCATTTCATTATTATTTGAGACTGGCTCTTACTAAGTTGCTAAATTGCTCAGGCTGGAATTTCATTTGAGATCCTCTTACTTCAGCCTGGACTGCTGAGATTATAGGTGTGAGCCACTGGGACTGGACTGATACACATCATTTTAAATTATTCCAGAATCATCCCCATCTTTCTGCTTATATCATCTATCTGTTCATATATGCTGTTTACGTTTTTCATGGAGTACTTTATGCATATCAGGCATGATTGTTTTAATTTCCTTGTCTGGTGATCACATTTAATATTGATAATTTGTACATGTACATGGCACAGATTGATTCTCATTTTCCCCTTTTCCCTCCCTCCCTACAACACCACATCCTATATACATAAGCTCTGTATCCTCTTTTACCATCACATTTTTCTTTCCCTTCCTTACTTACACCTAACCTTTTCCCTTTCAGTATTTTCTATCTCACAATATCTATCATACATTGTAGAACTCATTTATATCTTCAGGTTCTCAATACAAGAAAAAAGATACAGCATTTACACATCTGTGACCTATTTATTTTGCTTATCAGTATGTCCAAAAGGTATGTCCCTTTGAGTATAAATGACTCAGACATATTCTTTATGGGAGAGTAGTAATCAATTTTATATTTTTTTAAAAAAACAACAATAACAACAACAAACATCTTCTTTATTCAGTCTCCAGTTGATGGGCATTTGGGCTCTTTCCAAGATTTAGCTATCATGATCTCAGCTCCTATAAACATGGTTTCACATAGGTCACTGTGATATGAATCTTGTAATTCTTTGTGGATGTTCCTAGCAGGGCAATAGCAGTGTCAAATAAGACCTCTGCTCCTGGTTTTAGGGGAATCTCCACACTGATCTCCATAGTGATTGTACCAGTCTACATTCCCACCAACAGTGGAGAAAGGTTCCTTCCACCCTGCAGCCTTGCCACAATTCGCTCTGTTTAATTTTGAGATAGAAGCTATTCTTTGTGGAGGGAGGTGAAATCTCAGTGTTGTTTTCATCACATTTCTCGAATGGCCAGTGATGGTGAGCATTTCTTCGTATGTTTCTTAGCTGCTTTTATTTCTTTCTGTGACAAGTGTCTGTTCATTTCAGATGGCCATTTTTGAATTGGGTCTTTAAATTTGGGGGAGACTGATATTTTTACAACTCTATATATTCTAGATAGTAGCCCATCGTCTGAGAAAAAGCTAGTAAAATTTTTTCTTATATTGTTGGTTTAGCTCTGATGGTGATTTTTTTTTTCTGTGCACAAGCTTTTTAATAGGATAAGACACCTTTGTTGATTCCTTCTGCTAGTTCTGGTACTATGGATGTTTTGTTTATAAATTCTTTCCCTAAGCCAATGTCTCCAAGAGTTTTACTTAACCTATGTTTCTGTTTTAATATTTTAATCCTCTTTGATTTTAGTTTAGTACATTGTGAAAGATATAGGTCTAGCTTTAATTTTTGAAATGTTAAAGCCCAGTTTTTCCAGTACCATTTGTTAAAGAGGCCATCTTTCCTCTACAAAAGATATTTGGCTCCTTTGTCAAAGATGAGGTGGCTTTGTGTATCTGGAGTTCTTTCTGGATCTCCTAATGTATTCAACTGATCCTTGGGTCTTTTACTTTGCCAGTACCATGCAGTTTTTATCACAGTGGCTTTGTAATATAGTTTTAAGGTAGGGATTGTGATGTCTCTGTCATGTTAGAATTGCTTTTGCTATTCAAGGTCTCTCGTGGTTCAAGATTAATTTTGGGGTTATTTTCTCTAGCTATGTGAAGTATGCTTTCAGGATTTCAATTGGGATTGTATTGAATCTATGTAGTAATTGGGTGAGTATAGCCATTTGATGATGTTGATTCTTTCTTCCTTTTCAAAGTGCTATAATTTTCAGAGTAGAGATCTTTCACCTTCTTTGTTAGATTGATTCCTAGATATTTAAATTTTTGGATGCTATTGTAGAAGGAATTAACCCTCCTATTTCTCTTTCAATCAATCTGCAGTTTGTGTATAAAAAGGATATAGATTTTTGAGTGTTGACCTTCTATCCAGCTATACTACTAAATTTGCCAATTAAGCCTAGTAGTTCTTTGAGTTTTTAGAATATTCTATATAGAGTATCATGTCATCAACAAATAATGACAATTTAACTTTTCTTTCCCAACTTTATTCCTTTTATTTGTTTCTTTTGTGTAATTGCTGTGGCCAAAGTTTTCCAGCAGTGTATTGAACATGAGTGTTGATAGTGAATATTGTTGTCTTGTTCCTGATCTTCATGTGAAAGGATTCAGTTTTTGACCATTTAGTATGATGCTGGCTATTGGGTTCTTGTAAATAGCTTTTATTACACTGAGATAAGGTCCATCTGTTCCAAATTTTGTAGGATTTTGAGGAAGAATAGGTGGTTGGTCAATGTTTTTGATCTTTTCAACAAATAAACTCCTTGATTCATTGATTTTTGTATCATTCTTTTAGTTTCCAATGGATTAATATCTGCTCTGATCCTTATAATTTCCTCTTTAGTAGGAGTTTTGGGGTTATCTTGTTCCTCTTTTTTTAGTAGCTTCAGGTTCAGGATTAGATTATTTTAACTTGCTCTGTTTTCCTGATGTAGGTGCTCACTGTTATGAATGTTCCTCATAGGATTTCTTTCATTGTGTCTCAAATTCTTGTATGTTGTACTGAGATTTTCATTTAATTATAAAACTTTTATTTCTTCTGTGACCCACTGGTTGTTCAGCAGTATGTTGTTCAATTTCCGCATGTTTATAACCATCTTGGAACTTGTTTTGCTATTCAGCTCTAATTTCAAGGCTCTGTGTTCTGACAGTACAGTTTTTCTGAAGGAAAAACTTGTACTACTTTGCATTTAGTTAAACATGTTCTATGAGCTAGCATGTGATCTATTTTGGAGAATGACCTATGAGCAGCTGAACAGTATCTATATTCTGACCTTTTGGGGTGAAATACTCTGTAGAAGTCTATTGAGTTCATTTGTTCAAAGGTTTGTTTAAGTTCAGGTATCTCATTATTGAATTTTTTCTTCAGTAGATCTATCTAGTTGTGACAGCAGGGTATTTATTGAAGTTCTCTATTACAATTGTAATAGTGCTTTTCTTATCTATTACCTTTTGTTTTATATAGTTGGGTGCACCGGAAGTTGTGCATAATTATTTATGAATGCCATCTCATTCTCGTGGATTGTTCCCTGTATTAGGATGTAGTGTCCTCCTTTGTCTCTCTTAATCAGTTTTGGTTTGACATCTATTTTGTCTGCAAATAGAATAGCCACTCCTGCTTTTTTGGGTTTCCTGTCCCATGGAGAATTGTTTTTCATCTTTTCACGTTCAGACTATGGCTTTCTTTCTGAATTGTGTGTGTTTCTTGTATGTAGCATATTGTAGGATCTTATTTCTTAATCTGTTCTGCCAGTCTGTGCTTTTATTTGGTGTAACAAGGCCATTGACATTAGTTATTATGATGGACATGGACTGATTTATACCTGTCATGATGTTTTCCTGTTTTTGGCTCTTTTATTCTTTGCTTTTGCCCATTTCAGTTCTGTTTATTGCCTTGTCCTTTCGATTCACTCTGCTGGATCTCATGAGTTTATGACCTTCATCGCTTTTTTCCCAAGATGTTCTTTAGAATTTTTTGCAGTAAAAATTTTGTATTTGTGAAGTCGTTCAGGTGTTCTTCATCATGGAAGTGTCTTATTTCCCCCTCAATTTTGAAAGATAGTTTTGCAGGGTACATCAGTCTAGGTTAGAGATTGTTTTACTGCGAGGCTTGAAACCCTCCACTCCAGGATCTCCTTGCCTCTAGTGTTTGCATTTAAAAGTTTGATGTGATGCTAATGGGCTTCCATTTGTATGTTTTTTTTTTCTTTTCTCTAACTACTTTCAGTATTTTGCTCTTTTGTTGGATATCTGGAACTTTAATAAGTATATACCTAGGTGCATATATATGTGTGTGTGTTATATAATATATTATATATTATAATATATTAATACATTATATATTTATATTATATTATAATATATAATATATTAATATATTGTACATTTATATTATATATTGCATACTGTATAATATATAACATATAGCAGTGTGTGTGTGTGTGTGTGTGTGTGTGTGTGGCATGGCGATTTGGAGTCTGGTATGCCTAACTAATCTGTATGTCCAGTTCTTCCAGTGAAGTTTTCTGCCATATCTATGATTTTTTTCAATATATCTTTTGCCTTGTTTCCTGCCTCCTCAGTGACTCCAATCAGTCTTATGTCATCCTTCTTTGTATTGTCTAGCAGATTTTGGATTTATTTTTCATGGTCCTTTCCCATTTTTCAGAGATTGTTCTTTTCCTCTTCATTGGCTGCAATCCTATCATCTAGGTCTGAAGTTTGGCCCTCACCTTCATTCATCCTACTTCACAAATTTTCAGTGGAGTTTTTAATCACCTGGACCTCTGTTTGAAGCTGTTTAGCATGCTTCATTGCTTTTATTTTCTGAGATTCTATCATGTTCCTGATCTCTTCTCTGTTGTTATTAATCATATCTCTCACTGTAGACAGGATCTCCTTTTTTATGTCAGAGATATTTCTGATTTCCATTTTACCAGATCTTCTTTTATTGCCATCTCAGAGGGTCCTGGTGATTGAGCTTCAGTGGTCTCTATTTCCCCTTTCCCTTAGTTCCTCTTTGGTGATGACTTTTGTATCTAGGTTTTTGATTTTTTTTCTCATTTCTATTCCTTTGTCATTGCTGATGTTATTGGTTTAATTCCTTATCTGTTGTCTGTGCAATGTTTGTTGGAAGTCTCTTCCTTCTAAATATTTGGAATCGTTAGGAGATAGCTAATTCCTCAGATGTTCTCCTTGGATCTGTATTTTTCCTTAAGGAATCTGGGTTCTGGCACATCATAGCAGGTATTTGAACAGAACTATCACATTATTTTTGTTGACATACTACAACTGATATCATCAACAGTATCAAGCACAGCACAAAGAGTGATAAGCTTTGGCACCTACTATCCTGATACCTTTAACCTCATGCTTTACATCTGTGACTATATGTCAAAATTTAGAACTATTCAGAAATGTGCTTACAAAATATAGGTCCTTCAATATAACAGCACTAACCCTTGGGAATAAAAGGTCACTGAGAAATTGGGGAGGTAGATATGAGGAGAGAGAGAGAGAGAGAGAGAGAGAGAGAGAGAGAGAGAGAGAGAGAGAGAGAGAGATTAGAATTAAGTTTGGAGAATCTATAGAGATCACATAAACCTCAGGAACCTTATAGATGCTAGAACAGAGACAAAAAGGCAAATAGAAACAACAGAGACAACAGAGACAAAAGGTAAAAATATAAGACTGAACCAAATAACAACCATGGCACCACTAGAAATTTTGTTCACCCTCCTACAATAATACAGAAAGAAGAGAAATTGGGAAAGTCTGAAACCCTGTAACTTCTAGGTACTGATTCTACTAGAGGACAGGGGAGGATGAAATAACAAGAAGAGAATAGGGGTACCTAGTAGCAGCAGGAGATGGGAGACTATTTTCCCTATTCTATAAAAATGAGAGCTGTTGAGAGGAGATAAAAACTGAATTTGAACAGATTCAGTAACAGCAGAGTAGAGAAATGGAAATAGAAAGTTATATCAGAAAAAAGAAAAAGAGTAACAACACTAACAACAAAATAAAACAATACAAAACAAAACAAAACAGCTAAAAGCAAGACCTCTCATAGTACGGATCCTAAAAGAGCCCTCCACAGTATGGATCTTTTGTCTCCTGTAGATGGTATGAGAAATAATGCACAGATAAAAAGGGAATTAGTCAGAGGGCGACGACTGTCATCCTTCGTCTAGTTTCTGAGTAAAATGCCTGAGTTGAACTGAAAGAACTCCTGTAAGCTTGAACTCTGCAAGAGTGCAGGATCTTAGAGGTGAGAATGACTCACCCAACTCTGCTATGGCTCTGGTATACAGAATATCCTCCCTCTTCTAGTCAGCGTTTTTTCAACATCATGGACGGGGCAGAGAAATGCACTGAAAGCCTCTGTCTGTGTTCCAGCACTGCTGCCACACTTAGTCAGTGTTCATACACAAGTAGGTGGTGGCTCTGGAGGGTCATTCCCTTACAATAGTCATATCCATCTCACCCAACAGGAAATGGCGATTCTGTGGCCTTCTGATCTTACCCTCACCACCGGAAAGCAGGGCTTCTGTGTCTCAGTCTCTGAGCCACTTCCCTTGACAGGCCCACAAAGAATGGGAAGCCCTTGAACTTCTGATCTGGTCCTGGTCACAGGAAACCTGCCAGAAGAACACTGCTGAATGTGCCCATTCCCCAGGTGGTTAAGGTATTTGATAAATGAATGGAAGAAAATAGATCACCTCAGAGAAACAATAGTGTATATGTAGAAGGTCAGTTGAGGTAAATGTTTTTCTTCACCAAATCCTCTTCCTCACTTGCCTTTTAAATAGTTATGTTACACGGATAAAATTAAGTAATGTCAGCCTGGGGGGTTAGCTCAGTCATTCTGGCATTTACCTGGCAAGGACAAGATCCTGAGTTTGATCCCTGGTACCACATATCACAATGCTGGGTATAATGGTTCATGTCTGTAATCCCAGCTCTCAGGCAGAGGAAGGAGGATTGCTGTGAGTTCGAGGCTTGTCTGGGCTACATAGTGAGTTCAGAGCCAGCCTGAACTACAAAGTGAAACCCTGTCTCAAAGAAGCAAAAGGAAACAAACAAAAAGAAGAGTAACATGAAGGAAAATGGATGTACTTTGTGACCATAATGTTGAAGAAGGGACCAGAAACATAGCTCAGCAGCACAGCACCTACATGGTGAATGTGAGAACCTGAGTTCAATTCCTGGTACTAAAAAATAATTCCCATAGTGTTAAACAAAACACGTCCAATATCTAAGCTAAAATACTGCAAGATTTCTCTTGTATAAAGAACTCAAGTTATAAATGAAGAACAAAATAAAAGCTAAAATAATAGGAAGGAGAAAGATAGTCTTTCTCAAGAAGGAAAGGAAATAAGAGATGGAAGAAGGGCCAAGAAAGAGAGGGAAAGAGGTACTATTCTGTGCTGTGTATACAAACCAGCTCCACACAAGGTGTAGCACCACTATGTACCACACATTTATACTAATGAAATCTTAAATGAATAAATAAATCAGCTTGTTACACAGCAGAAAACATTATGATGGAAAACTTTAATTGTTTGACTTTTATTTTTACTCTAAACAAAATTATTCAGAATATCTTTCAGGAAATTTATCTATCTATCTATCTATCTATCTATCTATCTATCTATCTATCTATCTATCTATCTATCTATCTATCTATCTATTTGAGACAGGGACTTGCTTTGTAGTTCAGGCTGGCTCTGAGCTCACTATGTAGTCCAGGCAAGCCTGGAACTTAGCAATCCTCCTGTCTCTGCCTCCCGAGTGCTGGGATGACAGGCGTGAGCCACCATGCCCGGCACTGTGGTACGTGGTATTGATTGTTGCTGGGCGTGAGTCTCCATGCCCAGCATTGTATGTGGTTACGGGGATCGAACTCAGGACCTTGCGCTTGTGAGGCAGGCTCCAGAACCACTGAGCTAACCCTCCGGCCCAGGAAAGTTAATTATTAATCAACTGGAATATAATATTTCCTGTCCTATGGATGCAGTACAGGTCCTTCTTGAAACAAAATAAAAAAGAAATGAAGTTCTGATTTAAAAGTAATATTACCTTAATTTCATAAAAATCTTCTTTAAACATTACCATTGGAAATTCTTATATTTTTGTCATATACTGTAACACTGAATTAATTAAATTTAATAATATTCTTTGGTTATAGTATTTCTATGAATAAGTATTTGCATTCCATTAAGAGAATATTTTTGTATTTTACAACATAAATATAATTAAATGAGCAAATATTGGGGTACTTGAATAGTCAGATGAATTTTTATTAATAAATCATACACATATAATCCAACAGCTTTATTAAAATATAGGTTTCCACCAATAACTCACAAGTCTCATTCATATGCCTTCAACTCACTATCTGTTTAAATGTAATCATATTTATTAATTGTATGATCATGTATTACTTTTTGAACTTTGTATAAATAATACACTACTTGTCATTTTAATGTCTTTTTCATGTAGCAGACATATAATAATATTTTTCTTAAATCACTGAATATATATACTTGACACAAAAATGCATCAATGATGCTGCAAAGAGGTAATAGTGTAAAGGAAACAATGACAATAATAATAAAAATGAAATGAAAGGAAAGCACCACTTGATCCAACTCCAGCACTCCTAGGTATATAACATAAATTGAATCCAGCATACAATATATAATGTCATCTTTATACTCAAGTTTATTTGCAGCACAATAGTCAGGATACAAAACCAATATAGGTGCTTATCAACAAGTGAATGGGATACACACACACACACACATAATGGAATATTTTTCAGACATAAGGAGGAACAAAATGTGTCATTTGGAGAAAAATAGGCTGTTCTGGAGATTATCACACTGATCAAAATAAAGCAGATTCAGAAAGACAACTACTACAGGTTCTGCCTAATATGTAGCATCTCATAACAGTAAGAAGAAAGAAGGGAGACTATTGTTAGATAAGAAGAAGGGAATAACGAGGAAGAGGGGGGAAAGTAGAATGACATGGGGGCTGGTTATTATAAAAGAGAAGCTCTGTTATGTCAGCTTGATCAGTTGGGAGACATTTAGGAAAGTAGAGATGGACACATCTGAATGTGCCTGAATAGGTTATGTAATTTTGACTCTGCATATGTACATGTATGTGAATCTTATTTCTATTTTAACCTTTGACTCTTCTTTTCTGGCACCATTTCCGAGCAGTGCTTTGCAGCTCTCATGAACAAAGCAGCTTTGTTCCACCACACCCTTATGCTATAAAGCTTGCGCCTTACAATCACTGCATCATAGACTGAGCCCTATGAAATTCTTAACCAAAGTGACCATTTTCTTCTGTACATTGTGAGAATTGGGTATTGTGTCTCACCAACAAGAAGGTGATAAATAAAGATATGATTCAGATATAATACATGCATTGGAAACTTCCACAATTGTGACACTGGGCTGAGGGTAGAGGAAGGGGCGATCCCACTGTAAAATGATCTGATCAAAGTATATTCTATACATGCGCTGACTTGCCATTAGGCAATATGAGTCTGCATTATGTAAAAAGATCTGAAGCAGCAAAGAGTATGAAAGACTGAAATGCGCATTTCAAGACCACTAGGCACATAATTAGAAAAATCAGTGAGGCACAGTGGTTTAGACCTGTAATCTCAGCTATTTCAGAGACTGAGGCAGGAGGATTTCAAGTAAGTGGGAGATAGAGAGAGGGATGGAGAGAGGGACAGAAGGAGAGAGAGAGAGAGAGAGAGAGAGAGAGAGAGAGAGAGAGAGAGAGAGAGAGAGAGAGAGAGAGATGAGCACAGGAGGGTGGAAGGAGAAAGAAAATAGTAAAAGGCATCCTGAATACAAGAAAAAAATCGGACACCATTTACATTCCAAGAAATGTGTGTACATGTATGTGTGCATGCATGCATGCATGCGTGTGTGTGTGTGTTCAAGAAGGAATGTAAATAGATCTATAACAGGACTGGTTTCTCCAAAGCTTACAGGAAAGAAACTGAGATTACAACAGCAATGAAAGGCTACATGAAAAAGTAGATTTGATTCATCTAGTGATGGACTGTATTATAGTCCCAAAGATGCACTTTTAATAGCTTTGAAAAATTAGAGTTTAAAGCTATCAACAATATTTAATTAGACTGAAATCACAAAGACTCCACTGGTAAAAGAATTTTCTCCTATCCACATTTGAAAAGAAGCATGTCTGCAAGACAATGCATTTCTTTGCCTAAATAAATGAGAATATAATAGTACAAGGGCATTGTTCAATATCGTTCTCATTGTCACAAAATAGGTACTATGAGGAAAATTAACACAGTGAAAAGAAAAGCTCTTAAAATCAAATATGGGTTTTCTGTCATGAAAGGATAGAGTTGTGAAATCGTTCACTTGGTACAAATGAACTGGCTGGATATACGCAATGATTATTTTCCAGTTCTGAACAATGGGAAGCACTCTGCTGTGTGCTCTGAAGAGGAAAGACAGAGAAAGAGACAGAGCGGTTGAACTCTGCGTCTCCTCTGAATTTCTATCCGGAGTTGTTTCACATCTGTTGCCCAGGACCAGGGAGCTGTGGTGTAGAGAACGAGGCAGCTGTTGAAAGCCCTCACGCTCCAAGTGAGCATAGACTGCTGGTCACAGCTCATCTGCTGGGCTCCATGAATGCCAACAAAAGATCAGTTCAAGTGTCTGGCTTCTCCCCGAGCAGACATGGAATGGTACCATGTAGCCAGGGCCTCAACTTTATTGGCTGCCACTCATGGGACTGACTTCCGTGTTGTGATACAACACTGACAGAGCTTTCCCTTTCCTTGTCTCTATGTGGACACTAAGAACAAAGACGGTAGTTCATATAAGCGTGATATTTAAAGAGGCCCCCCAGAATCTCTGATGCGGCTGGTTGGCGAGGCTCATTGTGTGTAGAAAACTGAATAATGAGAACACCAGTAGAGGTGACTGTTGTATCCTGAGCCCAGAAACTAACAGAGTCAAGAAAAATAAAGAAATGTGAAACTGTGCTGTTAATGAAAGCAAAAGATCTGAAACACTGAACCTGTGAGCTGTGAACATGGTATTTTCCTCACAGGGAATTCAGGATACACTTCATAGAGATGATTCCAGAGATAAAGAAAGTAAAGGATAAATTAAGAGACACAAAATAAAAAAGAAATTGAAATATAAGGAAAAGATAGCTGAAGTAACACATGGAAAGATTCAACAGCATGATAAAAAAAAGCACAAGAAATGAACACAACTGAAAAGAAGTCATTAGAAATGAACCATATACAATCAAAAGAAAAAAATAAAAATAAAAGTGAAGATATTTTATGGGATTGATGGGATACTGTCAAGGGTGTGCATATAACCATTATGGACAGCAGTAGGAGAAGACCAGCAGCAGGAAGTGCACTGAAAACAATACTAACAGGATAATGAGTCGAGAACTTATTAAAGGTTATGAATACACTAGACAATCAGATCCAGGAAGCTCAAAGAATATTAAATCAGATGAATACAAGATGACTCACATGGAGACATAATCAAATTGTCAAAAGTTACAGAAAGAGGAAGGATTTTATAAGCAGCAATAGTATATAAATTGCTATGTACAAAGGTAACTCCACAAAGTTAGCAGACTTTTCAGAAAACACTTTGCAGGCCAGAAGGGAATGAGATGATATTATCAACATACTAAAAGAAAAATTGAAAAACTTCTAAATATAATTCTATACCCAGGAAATCTATCCCTCAAAAGTGAAGGGTAACAAAGAATTTCTTAGGCAAAAGCAGGTATATTTCATTACCAATAGGATTTCCTTACAAATAATGTTAAAGAGAGTTCTTCAGGTTTAAACAAAAGCCAAGTAGAGAGCAATAGAAGAGGATAAAAAGCATGTAGCTTGATTACAAGACATATATCAATAAATGCAGATTTCCATCTTACTAAATATTTAAAGCAAAGATTGATAGATCTAAGTGGAAAAATTGAGAGCAATACAATAAGTAAGACAATAAAGTAATACAATAAGTAAGACATTTTAACACTTAATTTTTAAGAATGCATAGAAGGAATCTCAGTGTAGTTTTCATTTGAATTTATCTAATAGCTAAAGATGTTGAACACTTTTACAAATATTTATTGGGTACTTATACTTTTTCATTTGCTATGTGTCTTTTCAGTTCATTTGCCCAATTATTGATGGGACTATGTGATTACTTTGGTGATAATATTTTGATTTTTTTTATATATGCTACATACTAATTCTGTCCAAAAGAGGAAAAAAAAATCTAGCAAAGTTTTTTTTTTTTTCTTGTTATTTAGGGCATATCTTTACTTTGTTAGTTTTCTTCTTTGTTCTGGAGAAACATTTAGATTTGATGTAAAACTATTTATTGATTCTTACTGTTTTTCCTGTACTAGTGGAGACCTAATTCAGAGCCCTTTGCTTGTGCCAATAGCCTCAAGTGCTTTCACAGCTTCAGAGTGTCAGGGCATATAGTGTTGATCAATTTTGAATTTATCTTTCTACATTGTGAAATACAGGGATCTAGTTTCACCTTAAATTGTACATCCCATTCTCCCAGCTCCTTTTAATAGAGTCTCCTTTCTCTTCAGCTTATACTTGTAGTTTCTTTTTCCAGGATCAGATAATAATAGCTGCAGAGTTTGTTCTTATGTCTTTCCTTCTCCTGATCCACGTATCTAAGTCTGTGCTATGTTGTTTTCATTAGTATCACTTTGCAATATAATTTGTAGCACATTATGATGATGCCTCCAGCCATGCCATCTGTACTCAGGGTGTTTTGGATATTGTAGGCTCTTTGCATTTCCCTATTAATTATAGGACTGTGATGTCCAGTTCTGAGAAGAATATCACTGTTAGTTTTGATGAAGATTACACTGAGTCTATGGAGAAGTTTTGGTAATATCGCCATTTTAACACTATTGATTCTGACAATCTGTGAGCACAAGAGGAGAAGTCTTTCTATCTTCTGCTGCTGTCTTCAGTTTCTTTCTCTAGTGTTCTCAAAGTAGTAGTTGTCTTTCAGCTTAATAAGATTAAACCCTAGATGTTTTTGAAGCTACTGTGAATGCATTTGATTTCCTGATTTGTTTTCCAGGTAATCAGTTATTGGCGCTCAGTACAGGTACTGATCATCTAATGTTTATTTTATATCCTGCAATTCATATATTAGGTCTGAAAGTCTTTTAGTGGAGTCATTAGGGTCTCATAGGTATAGATATTAATGTCTGTAAGGAGAGATAATGTGACATCTTTATATATTCCTTTTAATTCTTCCTCTTGTCTAAGTACTATACCTAAAATTTCAAGAATTATGTTGAGTATGAGTAGTAAGAGTGGACATCCTTGCCTTTTTCCTTGTTTTTGAGGAAATGCTCTTGGTTATTCCTTGTTCTGAACGATGTTGATTGTGGATTTATTCTACAGGGCCGTGTTGTATTGAGGAATAGTGTTGCAATACTTGTTTCTTTCCCTCCTGCCGGGGCCTGCCGGCAATCAGACAGTGCCTGAGTTGGAGGGGTGAGGATTAAGAAAAACACCAGACAGACAAAGACAGACAAAGATGGGATCGGGAGGACCTCTCAGTCAGTACCAAGCAGGCACCGTGTTTATAGATCAAGCTATATTTATACTGATTTAGAAGGGTAACATGACGTCAATAATTGTTACTATGATCTTACACATTTATCGTTTGGTTGGTAGAAACAAAAGCAAGTAATCAAGAGATCAGTACATTTCTTAGAAACGAGAACAGAAACAATTGGTAACTATAAACATGATGATCATAAGACTTGAATCAAGTTCTCAAAATGTTAAACTACAATTCTCTTAAATATTTTCCCTAACTCTAACTTCCTTGTACTACTTTCTATTAATACTTAACTTTTAATAGAATAAGATCAGAAGAATAAGTACATCCATCATTCGGCTAATTCTATGAAATGCTGTCCTAGCCCATGTAGAACTGGAAGAGAAACAATACATTGCTAACTTGAGAGACCATGATCAGCAGGCCCAGCACAGGTATAGGGGAATTTTCCCAGAGCCAGAACATGTTTGCTGGTGGTAACCCAGGGCAGCTCCTTGTTAGAGCAGATCCTCTGGTATTTTCAGGGCAGCACCATAAAGTGCAGACCCCTGACTCAGTAATTATTCCCCAAAACCCCTGGCATAAATGCCTGGTCCAGTTACACCACACTGAGCCGCTTCCCACACGCTCTAACCTAAAGGGTGATCATCAAAAATACAACATCCAGGGCTGGAGATTTAGCTCTGTGGTTCCAGCACCTGCCTGGCAAGTGCAAGGCCCTGAGTACAATTCTGGTAACCACATACAACAATGCTGGGCGTGGTGACTCACGCCCACCATTAATCAGTACCACAAATCACAATGCCAGACGTAGTGGCTCACGCCTGTCATCCCAGCACTCGGGAGGCAGAGGCAGGAGGATTGCTGAGTGAGGCTTGCCCGGGCTACATAGTGAGCTCACGACCAGCCTGAACTACAAAGTGAGACCCTGTCTCAAAAAAAAAAATCTAACAAATGCTGGTGGGGATGTGGTGAGAAGGGAACCCTTCTACACTTTTGGATGGAATGTCAATTAGTACAGTCACAGTGGAAATCAAAAGAGAGATTTCTTCAAACACTATAAAGAGACCTACCATTTGATGCACTTCTCTTCTGCATCTCCTTGTTATATACTCCAAGGAATTAAAGTCATCATTTATAGGAATATCTGTAAATTTACATCAACACAATTCACAATACTCCATATATGTAATCAGCCTTGATACACATCAGTAGATGAATGGAAAAAGAAAATGTACAGAGCGTAAAATTTCTCAGCCATGAAAATGATTGAATATCTATCATTTGGAGGAAAATGCATGTAACTGAAGATATGTTGAGTGGAATACGTGTGATTCAAAAAATCAAATATCATGTGTCCTCCTTAATATTGGCATCTAAACAGATGACTAGAAAGTTGAAGGAAGATTGGATTAGACAAGAGGATGGAAACAAGGGGGTGTAGAGTGTAATGTGAAGATAAATATGATCAAACTATATTATATACATGGAAGAAATGTCAATCTGGATGGAGGCTGAGACAAAGGGTAACAGAGGTGAAATGAGCAAAATCCATGTGGGTTGGATGTATGGATCTCTTATAATGTAACCCCTTAGTCTATAATCAACTTGTACACCGATGAGAGTTTTTAATTTAAACTAAATAGAATATCCTGACAATAAACCAATTGAGACATAGCAAATATAAACAAAATGTAGAGGAATTAGGTCTAACAGACATTTATGGATGTTTTCACATAGCCATGGATGGATATACATTCGTGTAAAGAGTACAAGTAATATTTTTAGAATAGATCACGTATTTGGTCAGAAAATGAGCCTTAACATTTTGAAAATATTGATATTATACACAGTATTTTTGGACTACTACAGAATGAAATTAAAATCTAATCATAACAAGACTGGCAAAATTTGTAAATATATTTCAAATAAAATATATTCTTGAGTATTCATTGAGCAAAAGAGGAAAAAATGCATTAGTCATATCTTGAGAAGAGTAAACAAAAAAATCAAGACACAACACCACAAATGGTTTGCAGCTACAGAAGCAGTAAGACCAAAATTTACAGTGACAAATAATGACCTTTAAAAGGAGTCAGGCCATTTAACAGTTTTTTTTTAAATCTGAACTTATTTTAAAACAAACCTTTATCATGTAGGCAGATTAACATGTAGAAGTGAGAGATATGGTAAGGACAGCACAGATGATGGGAGTGACAAAAGAGAGATAAATTGTTTTATGTTCCTACATTACATGTGAAATGATGTAAGATTAATTGAAGACAGAATGTGGTAGCTCACTAAGAAGTGACTAACTAATTAAAGGAAAGTAAACCAAGAGGGGCAGTTTATAAGGTAAATACCAACCTAAAGTGACACATTGTGTGGAAGCTAAATATTTTCACATATGAAGATATTTTCCCTTAGTACCTGGATGCACTGATAGAAAAAAATACAAGTCAAATTCCTACTTATACATTATACATAAATTTAGGAGAAAGGCCACACTGTGTTTTATCACTGAAAATCTGTGCTGCAGAATAACAATTTAAATCCATAATTTGTTATTTTGTAACATAATAATATGACTACAACAGCCCCACTAAGGTACCACGAGAAAGTCAAAACTTTTTGTAGGATCTAAACATTACTTGTCAAACTACTTTTCATCAACTGGACCTTGTGAGAAGATGTGACCAAAGCTTGAAATTAAACAAATAACTGTCCAGTGAATGCACTTTTTGCATATTTTGTACAGAAATAGTTTAAATATTCACCTTTTCCAACGTGATGTTTTCTGTTAAGAGAAAAATAGGTAAAAAGGAATTTTACTATTGTCTTTGCAGCAGGAGAAAGGTATGTTCAGTATCTTCAACAGCCTAAACTTAGTATTTCCTGATCAGTTATGATGACATATAATACTGTGGGTAGCTGATCAGTGTGTTTAATGCGGATAGCTTGTGAGAGGACTGAGGAGACAATCTGGTTTTGTTCCCTAAGTCCAAACATGTTCGTCATTCACTGGAGAAAGAGTCCACAGCATATCATTGACCATATTGGAAACCCAGATTTAAATCATATAATATAACATGTAGAATATTTTAGAGGCTAATGAAACCAGAGATCTAACATATTTCCAAATGTATAAACTTCAACCTTGTGGCTGTTGAGGCCAATATGCTTGTTAACTTCGCATGTAATGGTACAAGGATAATAGCTTTTATTGAGTCAGTTCTCCATTGTTTCTGGGTCACTATTTCAACTTATTATCCCAATCCATCTGAAAGAACTGTCACATACTTGGTACCATTACCAACATGCTATAATTATGAGCTCTTATTTGTGGATAATAAATAAAGAGAAAGAAAGAAACTGACCATGAGCTGTGGCTCCATAATTCAATACAAACTTCTTTGTCAAAGAGCCACATTTTCAGGTCAGACACATGAAATGAGTGCTATTTATTTTGAAAAGTAAAAATATAAATTATTAGAATGAACTTGTTAAGTGTCATTATGGAAGTCCCACATCAAAATCACAAGGGGGAGATGAAAGCAGTTGCCTAGTGACCAGGTTGGACATCATTTTTAGTCAATCACGACAAAATGACAACTTTTTTGATGATGTTGCAGTGCAGATTGACTCAAATGGCTAGATTCATAGGATAGGTGTTCAATTCTATAAAAGACAAAGAGGTTAAATTCAGAGAAACAATGAAAATTAGTACTATGTCATGGGTTTGTTAGGAATGTTTCCTTTTACCAAGAATGAGATTAAAGAAGTTATAATAGGGACAGAGATTTTGCTCAGTGGTAGTGGTACCTACCTTACAAGGGAAAGGTTGTGAGATCAGTCTCCAGTACCAAAAATCACACACAAAAAAAACCCCCAAAAACAAAACAGGAGCTACAAATCTAAGCCACCTTGGAGGCTATGGTGAGCCAGGTGTGGTGGCTGATACCTGTACTACCAGCACTCTGGGAAAATTATTAGAATGAACTTGTTAAGTGTCATTATGGAAGTCCCACATCAAAATCACATCAAAATCAGCTGAAGCTGCAAGCAGAGTCCCAAGTTTCACTTCAGCCTGGACAGCCTAGTGGCTTAGCAAGAACCTGACTAAAAAGCTGACAAGATGGAGGGATGAGGAAAGTAGCTCTATGTAAATGTGCAGGGTGCAGTTCCCAAGACCACACGCAAGAAAATAATGTAAAGAAGAGAAGAAAGACAGAGAGGGAGAGAGAGAGAGGGACAGAGGGGGGAAAGTGAAAGAGAAGAGAGAAGGAAAAGGAAAGG
>PVIC010036042.1:0-18807 GCA_004025085.1 Thryonomys swinderianus
CGGTGGGCGGGGTCGAGAGCCTAAGGGGGCGGGGCATGGGAGGGTCTTGAAAAGGTGGGGCTAGAGATACACAGGGGGCAAAAGGGGCGTGGTCTGAGAGAGCTGGGGGGGCAAGGTCTAGGAACAGACCGAGCCTGGATGGTTTTCATAGAGGAGCAGAACTGATCCCTCTGCCCCCAAGACAAGGGTGCAGAACACCAAAAAGGTAGATTTTGGAAGATCATGCTCTCAGGCAAGTGGAAAATGGGGTCTAATTTCAAAGGAAGATACCCCAACCCCTGAGAGTGTTATTTCGCTGACTTTGGGGTTAGGACACACCTGCTTTATTGGCATTTCACTTAATGGCTGTCTCACCTTGGCTATCACTTCATCTTTCTGAGCCACGGTTTCCTCACCTCCCGTGGGCTTGAGAGATGGATGGATCTATCGCAGTGTCGTGCAGGGTTCCTTAGAAGATCTGGACAGTGTGTTTTCATATTGTAATCCTTATGAGATGTTACCACTTCTCTCTTTTTTTTCCCCAGAGACCCCCCCGGCCGCCCTCCTCCTTCCTCTGTTTCTGTGGCTGGGGGGGTGTCCCCTCTCTACGACATGGAGCCATCTCTGTCACCCAGTGGGGCAGCCCTTCCCTTGCCTCTGTCGTTGGCTCCGCCCGCACTGCCGCTGCCCGCGGCTGCAGTGGTCCATGTGTCTTTCCCCGAGGTGACCAGTGCCCTCCTGGAGTCTCTCAATCAGCAGCGGCTGCAGGGCCAGCTCTGTGACGTGTCCATCCGGGTCCAAGGCCGGGAGTTCCGGGCCCATCGGGCCGTCCTGGCTGCTTCCTCTCCTTACTTCCACGACCAGGTCCTACTCAAGGGCATGACCTCCATCTCACTGCCCAGTGTGATGGACCCTGGCGCCTTCGAGACCGTCCTGGCCTCTGCGTACACCGGGCGCCTCAGCATGGCTGCTGCTGACATCGTCAACTTCCTCACCGTGGGCTCTGTGCTGCAGATGTGGCACATCGTGGACAAGTGCACCGAGCTCCTCCGGGAGGGCCGGGCCTCAGCCGCCACTGCCGTTGCAACTGCCGCAGCCACCTCGGGCGCTGCCCCTGGGTGTGGGGTCGCCTCGGGGGCTGGGGCCGCCGCGGCCCCTGGCACCATGGGCTCCTCGCGCTCCCACACCTCCAGCCGGGCCAGTGAGAATCAGTCGCCCAGCAGCAGCAACTACTTCAGTCCCCGCGAGTCCACTGATTTCTCTTCCTCCCAAGAGGCCTTGCCGGCTTCTGCTGCGGGCAGCGGGGAGCGACGTGGAGGTGGCCCTGTATTTCCAGCCCCAGTGGTTGGTAGTGGAGGCGCCACGTCTGGGAAGCTGCTGCTGGAGGCAGATGAGCTCTGCGATGACGGTGGCGACGGGAGGGGCGCGGTGGTGCCCGGGGCTGGGCTCCGGCGGCCCCCTTACACACCTGCCAGTATCGTGCCACAGAAACACTGGGTGTGTGTGAAGCGGGGTGGAAACTGTCCTGCCCCGGCGGCCCTGGCTCCCCAAGATCCAGACCTGGAGGAGGAGGAGGAGGAAGAGGAGGAGGAAGACCTGGTGTTGACTTGCGAGGATGATGAGGATGAAGATCTGGGGGGGGGCTCTGGCGTCCCAGCCGGGGAGAGGGCGGAGGCGACTCTCAGTATCAGTGACGTCCGGTCCCTGACCGAGCCTTTGGGCAAGGGGGAGGAACAGGTCAACTTCTGCGAGTCCTCCAATGACTTCGGCCCCTACGACGGTGGGGGCTCCGGGGCGGCGCTCGAGGACTCCGGGGCGCCCACCCCATCCTCTTACGCCCCCGCCCACCCTCCCCGATCTCTCCTTCCCGTGGACGTGCAGAGCAACCAGATCCTGGTCTTCCCGTCCCCTTCATCTTCCTCTTCCTCCTCCTCGCAGGCTCCGGGCCAGCCACCGGGGATCCAGGCCGAGCACGGCGCTGTGACCCTGGGGGGCGCGGCAGCAGCAACGGCAGCGGCAGCGGGGGGCGTGGGCGCGCCCGGAGGCGCCGGCGGGGCTCCCGGAGGGCAGGCCGGAGGGGACGGGAATAAGATCTTTCTGTGCCACTGTGGGAAGGCCTTCTCCCACAAGAGCATGCGCGATCGGCACGTGAACATGCACCTCAACCTGCGGCCCTTCGACTGCCCGGTGTGCAGCAAGAAGTTCAAGATGAAGCACCACCTCACGGAGCACATGAAGACGCACACCGGCCTCAAGCCCTACGAGTGCGGCGTGTGCGCCAAGAAGTTCATGTGGCGAGACAGCTTCATGCGGCACCGGGGACACTGCGAGCGCCGGCACCGTCTGGGCGGGGGCGGGGCCGGCCCAGGACCCGGGCCCGGGGCGCCGACCGGCTCCGCCCTGCAGCCCAAGAGAGAGTCCTCCGGAGTGGGCGCCGGGAGCGGCGACGAGGCCAGTGCGGCCACACCCCCGACCGGCCGGCGAGTCTGGTCCCCTCCCGGCGTCCACAAGGTGGAGATGGACTTCGGTGGCGGCAGAGGGGCGAACTGAGGGGGCACCGCTGCGGGGCGCGACCCGGGACCCCGCGGGCACCACCGTGCTGTCTTCCTCTCTCTCTCTCTGTCTCTCTCTCTCTCTCTCTCTCTCTCTCTCTCTCTCTCTCTCTCTCTCTCTCTCTCTCTCTCTCTCTCTCTCTCTCGAGGCTCGCTTGCGCGCTAGGGGGAGCCTCGGCGCCCTCCGCCAGCCCCTTCCTCTCCAGAGCCCCCGGGGTCTTTCCTGCCCCGGGGCTGACGCACCCGAGACCGGCTCGCGTAGGTGGGCGGCGGGGCCGGGGGTCAGGTGTCGTAGTCTGTGCCTGGAGTCTGTGTTCGTGTTGTGGGGACAGACCTTGAACCCCACCACTGCCCTGGGACCTCGTCCCGCGCGGGATGCGCCCTCATCTCCACACCACCTACCCTGTGCACGTCCCATGAGACCCCAACTTGGTTCTCACGAAAGAGCGCGCGGAGACGAGGAGTCGTAGCACAGGTTTTTCATTATTTTTAACGATGATTAAAATATTTATTGGTCATTTCACTTGGGATCCTGACAAGCCTCTGTTTGCCGGGGACCTGGCGCAGGTGGGGGAGCGAGGTTCTCGGGGAGCCCCGGAGGGCGTGGCGGGCTGAGGCGTCCGAGAGGGCGGGAGAGCTGTGGCCGGGGCGGACGCCCTCGCCCGCCGGAACGGAGACCCGCCCCCCGCGGCCTCCGGAGAAGGCGAAAGTGAAAGGAGAAGAAGAGGCCGAGTGGCGACCGGTCTGGGGACGGGAGAGCGCAGCACCATGGAGCCCCTGTCCTTGCTCCTCGCCGTGGCTCTGGGTGAGCGACCCCCGCGCGTCGGTCTCAGGACGCCAGGAGCGGGGCGGCGGGCGGGCGTCCCCCGTGAGCGAGAGCGGGCCGGGCCCCGGCCACCCATCCGGCGCTCCCTCTGCCCTAGGCCTGGCGAGCGCGGCCTCCGCCGGACCCACCGCGACCGAGTGCTGGTTCGTGCAGGATAAGGGCGGGGGCGTCCTCGAGAAGAGACCCGCGGCCCTCCTGCTGCGCCGGGGCCCCGGAGCGCCCCCGCCCCGGCCGGACCTGGACCCTGCGCTTTACTTCGGCGTGGACGGTGAGTCTGTGGGACTCGCCCCGCCTGTCGCGCCTACCGCGACCTCCTTCCTCTTCGGGTCGCCGAGGGCTTCCCCCGAGTCGGCGAGCTTGCCGTGCCCCAACGGCCACCGCGAGCGCCCCGCTTCCCGTCCGACTCCGAGCGGTTCTTTCCGCCCGCAGACCCCGCGGGTGCCCTCCAGGCCGCCCTCCGGCGCTTTCCCCGGGGCGCCCCCGCGCCGCTCTGCGAGCTCAGCCGCTACGTGCCCTTGCCCGCCGCCCCAAGGTGGGCCGCCCGCCTGCGCCGGGAGCAGACCTGCCCTAGGGCGCTGGACGGGGAGTGGCTGATGGTCAGCGTGACCAGCCCGGTCCTCGGCCTCTCCAGCCTCCTGCGGTCGCAGCCCGGGCCCCAGCCGGAGCCTGCTCTCATCACCATGGCAACAGGTAGCGGGACGAGGGTGGGGGCGGGGATGGCCGCGCAGGACCCAGGCTAGGTGCGGGGCTGCCGCGGGACCCTTCTCCAATCCAGGATCAGTTGCCTCTTTTGCAAACCGAGGCAGCGCGGTTAGGACAACCTTTCTCTACCAGCCTTTCGAGCCTCAACCGGAAAAACTAAACCCGGCCGCAGCTCAGGGCGGGGCCTCGCGGGGCGGGGCTTGCGCGCCGGCCCGGAACCCGGGAGGCGCTGAGGTCTGCGCGGCGCGGGAACCGGAGCCGTCCCTTGCGCTCCTCCCGGACCCGCGTCCGGCCACGCACCCTCCCCGCCGCTGTTCGCTCGGTTTCAAAAAGCAGCCTTCGCGCCACCATTGCTCTCGCCTCCACCGAGGGCCGCCTGGCCCCGGCGCTGCTGCCCGCCCCGCCCCGGAACGGCGGGCTCTCGCGGGCGGGAGGGTCCTCGAAGAGGTGCTGGATCCGCCCCAGGTAAGGTCAGGGTTTAAAAACGGGCAAAACGCCCTCCTAGGGTCACCAGGCCCGTTGCTAGCTCCTGAGCGGGCGTGGACGCACACCAGGGACCCAGCGCTCCGCGCTCCGCGGTGTCCCAGCCCAGGCTGGAGGCCACATCTCAAAACCCCGGAAGAAACCAGGTAGTCACTAGCTCCTATTAAAATTTAATGATTCTCTAAAAGACGTCGTTTTCAGTTGTTCCAACCACAGGACATATAATATATTCTGTCGTGGAACTCAGTCTGTTCAGGCTGCCACACAAATCCCGTGGACTGAGTGGCCTTCCACAACAGAGACATGCGTTTCATCCCTGGTGGGGCGGGCTGGTGCGTGGAGAGGGCGCTCCTTGCGGTCACACGAGGGGCCGTGGGTGCCCTCCTCTTACGCAAGGCCTCTGGCCTGGCCGCTCCAGGCTGATGGCGCTAACGGGGGACCGTACACTGAGCGCACCGGAGGCCCTTTACCCTACAACTGTCCACATCTCCTCTTTTCTTGGAACTGTGCGTTGAACCCAGGGCCTTCACCCTGAGCTGTGTCCTCAGCCCTTTATATTTTTATTATTGTATTCATTCCCTTTTCGCAGTACTGGGGCTGGAGCTCAGAGGCACTCACTCACTGCCACTACAAAAAATATTTAAGATCAGTCTTGCTAAGTTCTTAAAAAAAAATTTTTTTTTTTTTGAGACAGGGTCTCGCTTTGTAGTTCAGGCTGGCCTTGAGCTCACTATGTGGCCCAGGCAGGCCTGGAACTCAGCAATCCTCCTGCCTTTGTCTCCCGAGCGCTGGGATGCAGGCGTGAGCCACCATGCCCAGCTCTGTGGTACGTGGTATTGATTGTATGTGGCTACCGGGATCGAACTCAGGACCTTGCGCTTGCAAGGCAGGCGCCGGAACCACTGAGCTAAATCTCCGGCCCTTAAAAAAATTCTTGAGACAAGTCTTGCTAAATTCCACAGGTAAGACTCAAAATTATGATTCAAGCCGGGCATGGGGGTACAGATCTGCAGTCTAACTGTGCTGGGAGGCTGAGGCTGGAGGATTCAGACAGCTCCAGTCCAGCCTGGGCAACTTAGCGACTTGGTCTCAAAGTACAAAATAAAAATGGAGTGGGGCTGGACTTTCAGACCCACCAGTGTAATCCCAGCACTTGGGAGGCCAAGGCAGGAGGATCACCGTATGTCAAGAGCAGACTGGCTACACAGTTAGTTGAAGGCCAGCCTGTACTGTGTAGGGAGACCCTGTCTAAAACAAAAAACAAAAACAATTTTAGTGTTACATACAAAGCCTTTACATTGTTTATTAATCTAGTGAATCTTTTTTTTTTTTTTGAGACAGGGCCTCGCTTTGTAGTTCAGGCTGGGCCTGAGCTCACTATGTAGCCCAAATTAGCCTCTAACTCACAGCAATCTTCCTGCCTCTGCCTCCCAAGTGCTGGGATCACAGCTGTGAGTTACCATGCCCGCCATTGTGGTATGTGGTACCCAGGATCGAAGTAGGGACCTTGTGCTTGCCAGGCAGACGCTGGAACCACTGAGCTAAATCCCCCACCCAGAAATTTTTTGAGAGGCAGCCCCCCCCTTTTTTTTCCTCAAAAAGCCTGTTATTTACTTGATTATCACAAAAGGTAGGCAAGAACTGGATTATGAGCCTTAGTGAGAAAAATGCTGTTAAGTAATTTTCCCAAGGGGCCCTGCAAGTCTATAATAATACAGTTAATGAAAATAGTAACAAGATAATACTGCTGGGGATTTAGCTCAGTGGTTCTGGTGCCTGCCTTTCTAAGCACAAGGTCTTAAATTCAATCCCTGTACCAAAAAAAGTAATCAAAGGGCCAGAGGGTTAGCTCAGTGGTTCCAGCACCTGCCTCGCAAGCGCAAGGTACTGAGTTCGATCCCGGTAACCACATACAATGCTGGGCATGGAGACTCATGCCCACCAGCAACCACTACCACATACCAGTGCCGGGCGAGGTGGTGCACGCCTGTAATCCCAGTACTCGGGAGGCAGAGACAGGAGGACTGCTGAGTTCGAGGCTTTCCTGGGCTACATAGTGAGCTCAGAGCCAGCCTGAACTACAAAGCAAGACCCTGTCTCAAAAAAAAAAAAAGTAATCAAAGAAAACCTGACAATTTTTATTGATGGTCACCTGTATGCCAGGCCCTGTTCAATACTTCTTATTTATGCATGATGGCATTTATTCCTCCAAAATAATATGACATAGTTATGAATGTTTTCCTTTTGAAACACGGTCTTGGTATGTGGTCCAGGACGGTCTTTCATGGTGATCCTCCTGCCTCTGCCTCCTGAGTGCTGGGATAACAGGATATACCACCACAACTGGGTATTAGTGTCACAGCTATATTGCAAATAAAGAAATCTGAGACGTGGAACAATTAGGTAACTTATCCAAGCTCACGCAGTGCCTGCAATTGAACCCAGGCTTCTAGCTCTGGCCTGTACCTTGAGAAACTGACCTTTGTTCCAAGTATTTTTTTTCCCTCGAGAGGGGGTCTATTACGCGCAAGCTTCTGGGCCCAAGAGGCTCAGCCTTCCAAGAAGCTGGGACCACAGGCCAGCACCGCCATCTGACCTGGTCAGACTCTGGCCAGACTGTTTGGCTTAAGTGTGAAAAGGACGAGAGACCAACAGGGAGCTTACAGTTACCCAAACGCCCCATGGAAAGAACCAGTGCTGGAAGCAGCTCTCAGGTGTATCTGGGCGTATTCTTTCTGGCTAGACAGTAAGCAGTTTAAGGGTAGGGCTCTTTTCCTTTTTCTTTTTTTGAGGCAGGGTTGCTATGCAGTTCAAACTGGCCTACTATGTAGCTGAGGAGGACCTTGAATTCACAGGCATCCTCCCGCCTCAGCCTCCGAGTGCTGGGGTTACACATGGGCACCACCATGCCTATCTCGTTCATCACTGCCCTCACCACAGTACTGTGAACAGTCTAGGTGCTGTCTGCGTAGGAGGGAACGTGGGAGACTCCTGGTGCTTCCCCTTCGTGCCTGGGGGCTGATGACCACCATCTAAGGGGGACAGTGGCCTTGGGCACGCACACCAAGGCTGCTGGCAGACAGGCACAGACTTCCTCTGCAGACGTCCTGTGGTCGGGGCACCATTCCAAGTACCTTTTGTGTACAGGCCTCACATCACCCAAGACCAGTGAGCCAGGTGAGGGGTGTCTGGGAGGCCGAGGCAAGAGGACTAATGTGCACCTGAGGTCACCTTGAACCAGGAAGACCTGTTCGGGCAAGAAAGTGAAGCCGTTCCCAGAGTGCGCGTGGGCGGTGTTCTGAGGAGCCCCGGAGAGCGGAGGCCACGTCACGGGGGGTGGGTGGCACCGGGCACTCTCCCGTGCCCTCTGCCCCTCACGGCTGCCCTCCACTCCTCTTCCCAGTGGTGCTCACTGTCCTCACTCACACCCCTGCGCCTCGGGTCCGACTGGGACAGGATGCCGTGCTGGACCTGAGCTTCGCCTACATGCCCCCCACTCCCGAGCCGGCCGCTGCCCCGGCCCCGGCGCCCCCTCCCTTCGGGCTGGAGTGGCGGCGCCAGCACCTGGGTAAGGGGCACCTGCTCCTGGCCGCGACTCCGGGGCTGGCGGGGGAGGTGCCAGCAACCCAAGAGGGGGCAGTGGCGTTTGCGGCTTGGGACGAAGATGAACCGTGGGGCCCGTGGACCGGGAACGGGACCTTCTGGCTGCCTGCGGTGCGGCCGTCTCAGGAGGGCACCTACCTGGCCACCGTGCACCTGCCGTACCTGCAAGGACAGGTTGCCCTACAGCTCGCTGTGCTGAGTGAGTGGGGTCTGGGGCCTCAGGAGGGAGCAGCCCAGGGACCACGGGTGGGCAGGGAGCCCGAGAACCTGAGTGACCACGGGACCCTGTGAAGCACCCCTGGGGATACTGGGCTCAGCACCTCTAAAAGTCCGTTGTAGGGTAAACTAGGGGAGGGCAGTGCGCACTGACCCTCTGCTTGTCTCCTGCTTTCCCCAGAGCCCCCCAAAGTGTCCCTGACTCCAGGTCCACTCGTGTGGGCTGCCCCCGGGGAGGCCCCCCCGGACCTCCTCTGCCTGGTGTCTCGCTTCTACCCGCCAGAGGGCCTGCAGGTGGAGTGGGAGCTCCGGGGGGGCCCCGGGGGGGGCTCCCGGATGGCCCTGGGGGAGAGGTGGCTCTCAGCCCTGAGCCACCACGCTGATGGCTCTGTCAGCCTCTCTGGGCACTTCCGGCCACCCCCTGTCACCGCCGAGCACCACGGGGCACGCTATGCCTGTCGTGTGCACCACCCCAGCCTGCCCGCTGCGGGTCACAGCGCCATGGTCACAGTGGAAGTAGCAGGTGAGAGCCGCGAGGGCTGCGGGGCTGGCAGCACCCGGAAGCCAGGAAGCTCACTCTTGCCTTTGTGTGCCAGGCCTGTCCGGGCCCTCGCTGGAGGACGGCGCAGGCCTCTTTCTCTCGGCCTTTCTGCTCCTCGGACTCATCAAGGCACTGGGCTGGGCTGGTGAGTTGAGTCTCCCGGACCCTGGGCCGAGAAGCCAGGCCGGCCCCTCAGTCTGCCTCGGCCCACCAGTCTGTCTCTCTCTCCCACAGCTGCCTACCTGAGTACCTGCGGGGAGCCAGAGGAGAAGGTAGCAACCTCCGCTTCCCTTACACTGTTCCTCTCATTCCCAGTCCGACTCAGACCTCCTGGGTGTGGTGAAAGGAAGCAGAGTTGGAGTTTACACAGACCTGGGCCAAATCTTGCCCTGTGCCCTAACTGTAGAGTCCCCTGAACATGCCATTACCTGACATCTGTTCCCTGGGAGTGGGGACTTTCCTGTCCCATACAAACAGGAGCAGCTCTGGCACGCACCTATAATCCCAGATCCCAGAGCAGGGTCACAGTTTAAGGGCGGCTCTGCTTAAAGCCTTGCACGGGGCTGGACATGGTGCAGTTGCTGAGTCCTTGCCTTGCGTGCTTGAGACCACGGGTCGCATCCCCAGTGGGCACACTAGTGGCGTCTGACTGCAGCTGCCACACTGCTAGTCGGTGCCTCGGGTCAAACGAGGTCAGATACCTCCTTTTAGAAGATGCAGGAGACAAAGCACGTTGCAGTGTCTCGTGGGCAGAAAATGTGACTGCTTCCTTCTCCATCCTCTGACTAGCCACAGGTACCTCCATTGCCTCACTCACTTCCTTCTTGATTCTTTTCCAGAAAACACAGTAAAGGCACTCCACCACTATCCTGTGGAAGCCACCGATACCTCTAGCACAAACTACTGCACCATTTCCCCCAAATGGTACCCCATCCCCTGTCCCTACTCCCTCAAAACTCTCTCTAAGGGACTCGAAAAAAATTATAAAACACTGCCGGGCTTGGTGGCTCAAACCTGTAATCCCAGCACTTGGGAGGCAGAGGCAGGAGGATTGCTGAGGTCGAGGCCTGCCTACGCTACATAGTGAGCTCAGGGCCAGCCTGAACCACAAAAGACCCTGTCTTTAAAAAAAAAAAATTATAAAACACAGATATTTTGCGGGGTGTGGTGGCCCACGCCTGTAATCCTAGCACTTGGGAAGTTGAGGCAGGAGGATTGCTGTGCATTTGAGGCCAGTCTGTGCTACAAAGTGAATTCAAAGCCAGGCTGAACTACACAGCAAGACCTGGTCTCCCCCCCACACCCCAAAAAGACAGATCTTATGGCATTCACCTTTTTAAAGCTTTATAGGGCAGTGCTTCTCAGAGTTTTTGGTTTCAGGATCTATGAAAAAATATCAAAGACTCTGAAGTCCTTTTGTTATATGGATTTTAGCTACGGATGTTTATTATGCTAGAACTTAAAAAAGAGTTGGCAGATGCCTATAATCCCACCATTCTAGGAGGCTGAGGCAGGACGACTGAAAGTTGGGGGTCAGCCTAGGCAATTTAAGGAGACTCTGCCTCGGAAACTAAGAGCAGGTGATCTAGCCCAGCGTGCAGACCTATAGTCCCTGCACTCAGGAAGCTACCAGGGGCTATCTGGTGAGACTCTTATCTGGAGAAAACAAGACGAGAAAAATTTGTAATACGAGAACACACAAGCATCCACTGCATTCGTTAGCGCGCCGCGGTATCCACGTCCAGGGTATCTTCCGGAAAATGCCACCGGGCGTCCTTAAGAAAAAGACGAAGACAAATCCTACCTTGTTAGAAAAGCCTGGATCTCAAGTGGTCCCTGCCACGGTCTCGGAGAAGAGCCCCGATCGGACTCGCTCTGGGCGCGGACCCACCCTTGCCCCCCCGCAGCGCTGGGGCTGGGTTCCCGCCCACCGCCCCAGCCCCTCTGGGCGCCCCGGCGTGGGAACGTTCCGCGCCCGGCCGGCAGCCACGGGGGGGCGCTGTGTGCCCGCAGAACGCGGGCCGCGACCGGCGGGTCGGGAGGAAATAAAAGTTGGTCCAGTGCTCCAGCCCGGTCTCTCCTTCTCCCCTTCCCTAAGCACGAGCCCCTGCCACCTCCGCCTTCCCGGCACCCGCCTCCCACACGCCCCGGGGGCCCAGGGTGAACTCACGCGTTCCGCCGCCAGGCCCGGTCGCCGCGGTTCACGCTCCCGCGGCGGGCAGCACGGCGCCCGCACACCGGAAGCCCGCCGCGCCGCAGCCGGAAGTGGTGCTTCCGGCCAAGCACCCCACGGGTGGGCGGGGCGAGGCTCCTCAGAAATCCCGGGACGGACTCGGCCCGCGGCGCTCCCGAGCCGGGAAGGGGTCGTGTCGCGAGTCGCTCGCTCTCTGCGCGGAGCGCCGCCCGCGGGCGCTGCGGTCTAGGAGCCTCCGCGCGAGACGCCGTCAAGTCCTGCTCCTGTCTCCCTCAGGAGCTGCCTTTTCGGTCGAGACAGGACTCACTGTTCCCCAGGCTGGCCTCGGACGCGTCCCGGCCCGCCGGCCTCACCTCGAGGGCTGGGGTTAAGGCGGGCGCCGCCACGCCCGACTGAAAGCGCGATCGCAATTCCGTGCGGCGACAGGGGCTGCAGCGCCCAGAGCGGGCCGGGAGGGGCGGCGGCGGTCGGGGCAGGTCCCGGCCGAGCCCTGGGCGCCCAGCGCTCCCGCGGCCGCTCCTCTCCTCACTTCCTTCCCCTTCTGGCTCCTGCCCTCGGAGCGGGCGGACGCGGGGGGGAGCGGAAAGGGCGGGCGGGCCCGGGCGCGGGGGCAGGCTGCGGAAAGCCGGGAGGGGACTCGGCCGGCCGGAGACGGCGGACGGGAGCAGCCGGCCGCGCCGCCCAGCCCTCCGAGCAGGTCAGCGCCGAGCCCGGCCCGCCTGACGCCGCCCGCGCCGTCTCTCCCCAGGCGCCCCCATGGCCCGAGCCCGCTGAGCGCGGCCATGCTCCCGCGGCCCCTGCGGCTGCTCTGGGACACCAGCCCCCCCGGGACGGTCGTGCTGAGCGGCTTCCGGAGCCGAGACCCCGAGGCGGCTGGGGACCCAGGTGGCCGGGCCGTGGCCGTGGGACCGGAGGACGAGGCGCAGGACGGAGAAGAGGTGAGGCTGGCCGCCGCGCGGTCGGGGTGACTCAGGGCCAGGCGCAGCCGCCGGCCCCGCGCGGCCTCGAACGTGGCTGCGACCTCCGCCCGCGCCCGCCCGGCGCAGCCTCCATCCGGCGGCCGGCCGGCTCCCCGGCTCCTTCTGCTTTTGTTTGGCGGGGAGGGGTTTGTTTCCACAGTAACCGGCTCCGCGACTCCGGGATTGGGGAGGGAAACCCCAGATTCGTGACCCCTCCCACCGGCCTCCTCCCCCACCGCCCGAAGCCAGGTCGACCGGGCCGGGAAGCCCGAGTTCCGCACCCGGGCGCCGGTCCCGGTCGGGCAGAGGGTCCTCTGTGTTCCCTGGGGACTGATGCCAGTGGCCAGCAGCGGGCTCTGGGACCTCCGGAGGGGCCAGGAGAGAGGTCTGGCGCCCAGGGGCCCTGAACTCTTAGATCCAGACCCTGGGTGAAGGGAGGGTGACTGGCAGGGCTGGTTTTTCGGGATCTGTCGAGGGAGGGGCCAGGGCCACGTGACCCCGAGTCCCAACACCCCCACCCCACATCCCTACTTCCCCTTCTCTGGAATCCCCGCGGCCACCCTCGGGGGGGTCCTCAGCGCGGACACGCTGGGCCTGGGGGAAGGGCACCCGAGGGAGACTGAGACTTCAGGCCGGCCGAGAGCCCGGCGCCGGGCGGGGCCTGTGACCGTGCCTGAGTTTCGGCTTCTCAAGGTCTCTGGCCCTGGTTCGCCTCTCCTGCCGGCCCCGCGCCTGGCTCCTCTGCTGCGTGGGCCCCGCTCTGGGGGAAAGGGGCTTCGGGTGCTCCGGGGCCAGGGTCTCTCCGTACCACCCACCCTCCCACTGCAACCCTCGCTACTTCAACGGGCCTTGAGGCGGCTTGGGGGGGGCTGTCTGGGCCCCGGAGGGGGAGACCTGGGGTCGCCGAGCCCGCCCACCCCTCGAACTCGCTGGTACTGCCCCCTTTTATCCCAGGTGAGGGGCGCAGAGGGAGGAGCCGGGGCTGGGAGGGGTGGGGACAGCGGGGGTGTCGGGACCGACTGACTTCCCCTTTCTTGCTCCTCAGGCTTCTGTGTCTGTCTGGGACGAGGAGGAGGATGGTGCCATCTTCACTGTTACCAGCCGCCAGTATCGGCCTCGTGATCCCACGGTGAGAGCAGGATTTTGGCTTCTCACTTTTGGGGCTTTTGGTTTTGTGTTCTTGAGACAGGCTGTGTGGTTCAGGCTGGCCTTGAGCCTTCCGTGTACCCCAGGCTGGCCTCTAACTCCAGAGGATCTTCCTGCCTCAGCCTGCTGAGTGCTGGGGCCGCAGGCTCCTGTCACCATGCCCGGCAGGCTCCCGCCTTGGACCCTTCACGCTCCCTTCTTCTGGCTGACTTTCCGGCCAAAACGTTGGGCTGGAGGCCCAGAGTCCAGGACTCTGTTGTGACAGGCCAGCTCTGTCACCTCTGTGTCCCAGCAGGAGCCGGGATTAGTGCCGGGTCTGGGATCCTCCGCACACACCTGGGGGCTGGGGAGAGCAGGTTAGCGACTGGTGTCTGTGTTCTCCAGGCCCCCACCCCTCCCCCACGCTCCTCCCGACGGCTCCGAGCTGGCACTTTGGAGGCCCTGGTCCGACACCTGCTGGACGCGGGGATGCCAGAGGCGGACATGACCTTCACATCTGCCTTCCTGGCCACCCACCAGGCCTTCACCTCCACACCCACCCTGCTCGGGCTTGTGGCTGACAGGTCAGGGTCACGAGGGGCCGAGGGTCGGGGCCCCCAGCCCTGGGGGTCGAGTGGATGCCAAGACGCCCCCCTGCCCCCCCAGGCTGGAAGCCCTCGGGTCGCTTCCTACCGATGAGCTGGAGCTAGAGCGGACGGCAGGGTGAGTGCCCTGCTCCCCCACCTTAGCCCCTCTGCCCACGCTGTGGCTGGACCTCTGATCTCCGCCGTTTCCTTCTCCCAGGGTGGCCATCTCTGTCCTGTCCACCTGGCTGGCCTCTCACCCTGAGGATTTTGGCTCTGAGGTCAAGGGTCAGCTTGACCGCCTTGAGAGCTTCTTGCTTCGGACAGGGTATGCAGCAGGGGAGGGTGTTGGGGGGCGCGGTGCTGACCTCATCCGCAACCTCCGGTCCCGGGTGGACCCCCAGGCCCCTGACCTTCCTAAGCCCCTGGCCCTCCCCGGCGACCCCCCTGCTGACCCCACGGATGTCCTGGTGTTCCTCGCGGACCACTTGGCTGAGCAGCTGACCCTGCTAGATGCGGTGAGACCCTGCCCTCTGGCCCTACCCCCACCCCATGCAGGTTTCTCCCCAAATCCAGCCCCTTTTCTCACAGCCCCATTTCCTGTTGTGCCCCTCCCCCCTTTCCTCTGGTTGTGACCCTGCAGGCCCCACGCCCCTCTGGTTCCCCCGCCACTGAAGTCCTCAGATCCCTGGCATTGGAAGAGTTGCCTCGCCTGGCTGTGAACTTTAACCTTGGCCCTTTGCCCTGCAGGAGCTGTTTCTCAAACTGGTCCCCTCTCAGTGCTTGGGGGGCCTGTGGGGTCACAGAGACCGGCCTGGACATTCTCACCTTTGCCCGTCTGTTAGAGCTACTGTCACACAGTTCAACAAGGTGGCAGGGGCAGTGGTTAGCTCTGTCCTGGGCGCCACTTCCACGGGAGAGGGGCCTGGGGAGGTCACTGTGCGGCCGCTCCGACCCCCACAGAGAGCCCGGCTCCTGGAGAAGTGGATCCGTGTGGCAGAGGTGAGGGGGGGCCGCTGCCCTGCAGGGACCGTGGTGTGGCCGCGGCCTCATCCTCGGCTTCCTCTCCGGCCGCAGGAGTGCCGGCTGCTGCGGAACTTCTCCTCGCTGTACGCCGTGGTGTCGGCCTTGCAGTCCAGCCCCATCCACAGGCTTCGGGCAGCCTGGGGAGAAGCAGCCAGGTGGGAGGACGAGCCACCAGCTTGGGTGGGTCCCTTGGAGCACCATAAGGGAGGAGGTGGCCGAGCCAGGCCCGTCCTCAGGGCCACTCTTCTCGCTCCTGCAGGGACAGCCTCAGAGTCTTTTCCAACCTCTGCCAGATTTTCTCTGAGGAGGATAATTACTCCCAGAGCCGGGAGCTCCTCCTGCAGGTGAGGCCCGTCCCGGACCCCGGCTGCTCGGGGCCCCAGCCAGCTGTGCCACCACAGTCTCCTCGCTTTGTCACCGTCACAGGAGGCGAATCTGGAGCCGAACTCCAGGAAGGCCCCAAGGCCTGGCTCCCGGGGCAGGGTGAGTGCCTGGCCAGCGGAGCCGGAGGGAGGGAGGGGCGTGGGGTGTGGGCTGTGGGGCAGGAAGGAGGGAGACATGGCGGGGAGAGGCCCGGGCACTGAGGCCTCGCTCTGTCCAGGGAGTGGTCCCCTACCTCGGCACCTTCCTGAAGGACCTGGTGATGCTGGATGCAGCCTCCAAGGATGAGCTGGAGGTCAGTGCGCGTGCACCTCGAGACCTCCCTCCGGAGCGAGATCTGAGCGTGCTGCGGACGTGCTGGGCAGTGGGCCAGGCTGCTGGGCTCTGGTTCTGGTACTGCAGCCGCTGCTTTGGTTCTTTGGGCCTTGATGGTCTATAAATGAAAAGCTAGTAGTCAAGTTTACAGCTAGTATTACGGGAATTAAGTGGGTTCATGTATGTGAACCGCTTAGAATTCATACAAAAGGTACGCACGTGGTTTACTACAAAAGTAGATAGCCCGGCATGGTAGCTCAAGCCTGTAATCCCAGTACTCGGGAGGCAGAGGCAGGAGGATTGCTGAGCTCGAAGCTTGCCTGGGCTACATAGCCTGAACTACACAGCGAGACTCTGTCTCAGACTCCAAAATACAGAAAAACCCAAACCAAAACAAACGTACGTGAACAAATACTAAGGCGCTGGGATAGAGCTGGTAGGGAACCCGCCCTCCCACCGAAGGCGCTGGGTCACATCCCCAGCCTCTGCAGCCTTACCAAAAAGCAAATCTTCCTTTGCCAAGCGGCGGACTCAAAGATCAGAGGGAGAGGTGTGGGCCGGGGGAGGGGCGGGGAGTCTGGGCAGAGTTGGAGCTGGGCGAGCCAGGGCGTGGGCTGGGCCCTCATTCCCGCCCCTCTGTCCTTGCAGAACGGCTACATCAATTTTGACAAGCGGAGGAAGGTGAGGCCCAGGGTGCCGGATGTCCCGATTGCTTCCGGCGGGGAGGCGAGGGCAGGCTGGGGTCCCTGAATTGTGGCTCCTGCAGTTTGAGGGCTCCTTCCCAGGAATTTGGTGTCCTTTCCGAGTTGCGGCGGCTCCAGAATGAATGTCGCGGCTATGACCTCCAACCTGACCCTGACGTCCAGCAGTGGCTCCGGGGGCTCCGGCCACTGACCGAGGCTCAGAGGTGCCTGGTGCTGGAGGTGGGGACTCGGGCGCAGACGGTGTGCGCATCCTGACCGCTGTCCTCGCTCCTCCCAGCCACCGAGTGTCCTCTGAGGTGGAGCCGCCCGGTTCCAGCGACTCTCCGGCCTCCAGGGTGCTGCGGCCAGCGCTGGTTGTCTCCCAGTGGACAGAGTGAGTCTCTTGTAGATGCTCTTGTAGACGCTGCCATCTGCCTGCGGCTGCTTTCTCGAACACCTGCTGCCTGCCTTCTGCGACGCCCCATCTCTTGCCACTCCAGGGTTCTGAGCTCGGTCGGGGGCCCCTCCCACTTTGTGTCCTGGGACCACCCCAGCGTGGGAGGAGAGGAGGCGCCTGGAACGCCCGCCCCTCTGCTGACGCGGCTGGCCCAGGTGAGCGCTGCGCTGGACCCGCACCCTTGTGAGCCTCCCCCCAGGCTTCGGCCCTCATACCTGCCCATGTCTGTCCCCAGCACATGAAGTGGCCATCCGTCTCCTCTCTGGACTCTGCCCTGGAAGGCGGCCCCTCCCTGCCCAGTCCAGTCGACCCCCGCCACCTCTCCCCACCGGCTTCCTCCCCTAGGCCCAGCCGAGGTCACCGCCGCTCAGCCTCCTGTGGGTCCCCCCTGAGCGGGGGCACAGGAGAAGGGGCCTCCGGGGGTGCTGGGCATGGGGCAGGGTCTTCTGGACCAGGGGCCTCTGACTGCCGGATCATCCGGGTGCAGATGGAGCTGGGGGCAGATGGCAGCGTCTACAAGAGCATCTTGGTGAGGGCCCAGCCTAGTGGCCAGGGCTCGTCCTGGAGAGGGTGGCAGAGTGGAGTTGGTCCTAGTTTAAGGTCAACTGTTGGTGTTGGCACTTAGGTTTTATGTACTTACTTATCTTTGAGACAGGGTCTCACTGTGTAGTTCAGGTTGGCCCTGAGCTCACTATGTAGCCCAGGCAGGCCTCGAACTCAGCAATTCTCCTGCCTCTGCCTCCCGAGTGCTGGGTGACAGGCAGGAGTCACCATGCCCAGCATTGTGATATGTGGTGCCAGGGATGGTACTTGGGACCTTGTGCTTGCAAGCCAGATACCGGAACCCCTGAGCTAGATCCCCAGCCTTTGGTTTTACTCGGACGGCTGCTTTGCATTAGCAGCTGTGCCTTGAACTTTTAGGACCATACTAGATTCTAGAACCAATAGCAGAGAGTCAGCTGTTCCTTGAGCGGCCTGTGGGCTGGCTTAGGGGCTGCAGGGAGCCCAGATGGGGTTTCCTGTTCGTTTCACAGCACGGGAGCCGAGGGCCTTGTCTTGCTCCGGGGTGGGGAGCAGAAGCCTGCGGCTGGTTTACTGCCCTTCGCCCCCATGCTCCCCAGGTGACGAGTCAGGACAAGGCGCCCAGTGTGATCAGTCGTGTCCTTAAGAAGAACAATCGTGACTCTGCGGTGGCTTCAGATTTTGAGCTGGTCCAGCTACTCCCAGGGGAGCGAGGTCGGAAGCCGAGGGAAGGCAGTGCCCAGCAGTGGGGCGCTCCACACCCTGCGGCGTGGGGCACTGACTGTGTGGCGCGCTCTCCCTCCCCAGAGCTGACCATCCCGCCCTCAGCCAACGTCTTCTATGCCATGGACGGCGTGTCCCACGACTTCCTCCTGCGGCAGCGGCGGAGGCCCTCGAGTGCCACGCAGGGCTCTGCCGGCGGCCCCTCTGCCTCAGCAGTCCCCCCAAGTGAGGGAGGAGGCGGCTCCTTCCCCAGGATCAAGGCCACAGGGAGGAAGATCGCTCGGGCACTGTTCTGAGGAAGGAGGCCTGCTGGTCACGGTGCTCACACCAGGTGTGGGGCCATGCCGAGCGGCGGCCCTTTCATCACCCTGGGACAGAAACCCCACGAGATCAGCCACCCTGGGGCAGTGAAGTGCCGCTTGTTTACCAGACCCTGGGGGAGCTGGTGACCTTAGAACCAGGTTGGGAACCTGCCTGCTGCGCCCTGCTTGTCGCAGCTTGCACTGGGTGAAGACCACGGGAAGACTTGAGGTGCTGAGCCCCAGGGCAGAGGAAGGGAAACGTGTAGGTCCTGAGCGGCGTGCCCCTCCCACCGCGGGGGCGGGGCGTCCCGTCACTGTGACAACACTAAGAATAAACCAGAGCACTACCTGAGTCCTGCTCCCCATGGTGGCTGCTGGAGCGGGGTGGGAGGGCTGGAGGCTGAAGCCATGGAGTACAGTGTTCTACTCCCACGAGGTGCCGAAAGGGAGGTGCTGGTGAAAACGGTGAAACCGCTTCCTCGGGACTCTCATCTCCACTAACCTTTTTGCTCCAGGTCTCTTTATTAAACTTCTCTTTGCACTTGTTACCTATGTGAAGTAGTGGCCAACAAATCGAAGTGACCAGTAAAAAGAACTGCTCTGTAGGGAAACGTGTACAAATTTTAGGGTGAAG
>PVIC010036043.1:0-18735 GCA_004025085.1 Thryonomys swinderianus
CAAGGGCCTCATTTTTTTTTTTTTTTTTTTTTGAGACAGGGTCTCACTAGTAGTTCAGGCTGCCTCTGAGCTCACTATGTAGCCCAGGCAAACCGCGAACTCAGCAATCCTCCTGTCTCTGCCTCCTGAGTGCTGGGATTACAGGCGTGAGCCACCACGCCCAGCATTGTATGTAGTCACCGGATCGAACTCAGGACCTTGCGTTTGCGAGGCAGGCGCAGGAACCACTGAGCTAAATCTCTGGCCCAAGGGCCTCATATTTTTAAATAAATCAACTTAGTCCCATCTCAGTAGAAGCCAAACTCATCTGCAGAGTGACTCAGCGGCCTTGGGAGAGGAAGAGGCAGGGAGGGGCTGGTGAATAGGAAGCACAGAGCTGGAGCCCACCCTGAGGCCACTGCCCTTAGAGGGGGCCATGTCTTACACCTCAGCATCATCCAGCCTCTGGTTACAGAGGGCACTACCTACTTGCCTTTGTGTGCCCAGAGTGCACTCACTGTGTGTAGAGCTAAGAGCTGTGTTGCTAAGAGCTGTGGCAGAGACTGAGATTCGGAGCCCCCTGTTTGTGGAGGCCAAGTCCCAAGACCCCCAGTCGATGCTGGAAACCTTGGGTAGGTTTAGATGCCCGAGACCTCTGCACGTTTTCCTACGTGCTGTTGCAGCGTTGCTGCCTATAGTCTGTCCTGTGTTTTTGCCCTAGTGGCTGCTTTGCAACTGTACTTCTGTGTTTGGGTGCCGTTAATAAGTGAAATGAGGGTTACTGGGACACATGCACTGCAGTGCTGTGACGTTTACCTGGTTAACTGAGGCTACCGGGTGACCAGTGGGTGGGTGGCAGACATGTGGGGATACGCTGAATAAAGGGATGATTCATGGCCTGGGCAGGACAGAGCGGGGTGGCATGAGATTTCATCATTATTCAGAACGTTGTACAATTTTAAACTTCTCGATTGTTTATTTCTGGAATTTTCCAATTTATACTTTCCGGTTTGACCTCAGGTAATTAGAAAGGGAAACTCGCAGCTCTAGGTTAATTCCTGGCCCCGGGGAACCTATTGGAACTAGGGTGAGTTCCGTGGGTCTGGGAGTGGCCTGTGAGTTGCTCAGTAAAGAAACCACTGTTGGGTTCTGCCTGTCACCCTAGCCCAAACCGGGATTTTACCTTGAGCTGGACTGTCCTGTGGGCAAGTCCGAGTTTCAGGGCATCTGTCTCTTACTTCCGGCGACAGGAGATGAGAGCAAGAGCCAGCAGCCTGTCCCAGGTGGGGAGCCCTTGGGAGCCTCAGCTTCTGCAGGATGTTGGCTGGGTATCCACTCCTCGGGCAGCCTGCCGCCCAGCCCCGGGGATCCCCAGAGGCCTCCTCGCTGAGGGTCCCTGGGGGCCCTGCTCCCGGGAGTCGCTGTCTGGCTGGATGAAAGATGACCTGCCGAGTGACAGCAGCTGTGTCTGAAGTGGCCCCAGATCCTATAATTACATCTTCCTTTATTACCTCTCTAATGGCCCTCCAGGTCGGCAAAGACGATCATAAATTAACAGATTATGAACTCCACTTGCCACGAATTATGTGCCTTTTTTTCTTTTAAATTCTGGGAGCTCAAAGTGCCAGATCACTGGGGGATGGGTCTTGGGGAGGGCCCGAGGGTTACCAGATCTGCAGGGCTGGTAAAGCAGTTTCCCTGAGAAGCCTGAGAGCCATGACCCTGGCATTGGGCAGTGCCACTCAGGTCAGCCTTGCTGGCCCGAATCCCTAATTACTCCGAAAAGGAGGAGATGCCATCCTGTGGTGATGGGTGGTGCTTTCCTGAAGGGAAAAGAGGAACGCTTTGGGCTTGGCTCCTTTGTTTGTTTTTTGGTTTGGGGTTTTTAATTTTATTTTTTTTGAGACAGGTTCTCGCTTTCTAGTTCAGGCTGGCCCTGAGCTCACTATGGAGCCCAGGCAAGCCGCCGCGAACTCAGCCATCCTCCTGCCTCTGCCTCCCGAGTGCTGGGATGACAGGTGTGAGCCACCACGCCCGGCGGTGTGGTATGCGGTACTGATTGCAGTGGGTTGAGTCACCACACCTGGCATTGTGGTATGTGGTTGCCAGGGATCAAACTAGGAACCTTGCACTTGCTAGGCAGGCCCTGGAACTACTGAACTAAATCTCCGGCCCCTTGGTTTTTAAATTTTAAAATATATGATACTTCAGTGAAGATACGGGACAGATGTGACAGATGTGGAAATTAAGACTTAAGTCCCCCCTCTGAGCAGCCTTCTGGGAATCTCCTGTGCCTGTACACCCACCATATGTGTGCTTGTTTTTCTTTGAGACAAGGTCTCACTTTGCAGTTCAGATTGGCCTTGAACTCATGGTGTAGCCCAGGCTTTGAACTCATGGGGATTCTCCTGTCTCAGCCTTCTGAGTGCTGGGGTGACAGATAAGCACTTCCATACCCAATTTAACACCGCTCTGGATCCACATTTCCTCTTACCTAGGTACAGTAATAGCATGTGCTGAGTGCTGGGTGCTGAGCAGATTCTGAAGTGTCCCACGTGTGTGTTCCTGGACCGTGAACAACCCCGCAGGGAAAGTGCTGTTATTGTTCCCATTGGACAGATGAGGAAACCAGGGCATCTCAAGTGGTCCACAGAGCAAGGATTTTGACAGCGTGGCCTGCGAGTCTGCCCCTAATGCCAGCACCCTCCTACTGTTAGGTGTCTTTGTACTTCCACAAAACAGTTCTGTTTCATTCTTTTTGGTTGTGTTATTTAACTATAGTGCACTCATGTAATTACTCATATCACACGAGTTATGTTTAGGTTATTTTCTGCTTTGGGCCATTTCAAACAGGATCTAACACCAACCTTTTACATTTAATCTTTTGCATGCATTTCTCTCCAGGAGCCATCCCTAGCAGTGGCATTGCTAATACATGGGAGGGTTATAGTTAGGATTTATTTTTAAACATCTTAGGAATCAACAGGATCCAAAAGCCGAACGTAGACAGAAACGTGTGCACAGATAGCTCGCCTTCATCCCTGTCCCCTCCGGGCCCCTTCTAGAGGGAGCTACATTTGTTTCTCATTATTTTTTTCTAGCGGTTTTCTTTTTCATGTATTAGAAAATGTTGGAGTCATTTCAGTGCACAGCGGAGATGGCGAACATACCCTCCACTTCTTTCACGAGACAAAGTGGCCTGTGTATGATGATCAGCACGCTAGGGGTCCGTTCTGATTTTCAAAGCTCTTTCCAGGACGTTTCTGTAAGAAGGGAGGAAGGACCTGGGGCTGAGCCTCCTGCTCACAACAGCCTGGCACAGGGGCTGAACCAGCCTCCCGTGGGAGCACAGAGCTTTCCAAGTCCTCCCCGCCCCCACCACTGCCATCACCACAAGACGGAGCAGAGCTGTCACTCTGACACGGTCTCGGGCGGAGGCAGCTGTGTCCGAATTTGAGCCCAGGTATCTAAGAGGCTGTAAGGAGTGCTTTGGGGACAACTCGGCGCTCATGCTCCCAGGGAGCTCAGGGCTGGGGCTGGCAGCAGCCGCCCTCGCCCCCGCCCCCACCCCCACCCACCAGCTCAGCCCCAGGGCTCCGCACGGCAAGGTCTCCAGCTCTGCTTGGGACATTCCCACTGCGCATTCTCAGAGCCTTCCACTTCCTGTAGCTCTTCTTACCCTCTGACTTGTGATTCTTGGTGACACAGGGTGTGTTCTTCACTGTGGGCTGGCAGGGAGCAGTTCTGCTTGAACACACCACCGGTCCCCAGTGCCTAGCACGGGCCTGGGACTGAGTAGGTGCTCAGTAAATGTGCTGCCTGACCCTAAAGGGGCAGAAGCATGCCGGCGTTACTCGTGAAAGGGTCATACCTGCGTGGCTCACCTCACTGAGATCTTTCCTCTGGCTTTTTCTTCCTCACCTCCCTCTCTGGCACCTTCTGATTCAGCTGTCTATATTCATTTTAGCACCCCTGCCGCCTCCTCGTCTTCTGCCCTGTCTGTCTTCTTTTACGTCCCCTCCCCCTCCCTGTGTGGTCCAGTGCCCCCTCCTCCCATGCTGGCTGATTGGTATCTGTTAATTAATGTCGCCCAAGGCCTCTCTCCAACTCAGAGACCTGATAAGGGAAATTGGATGTCCATTTCTATCTATCTTCTATTACCTCCGGCTCCCGGCCCCCTGGGCGGCCGTGCACCCTCCCCTGTGCCAGGAATACGGACAGCAGCACACGCTCAGCAGACCCCTGTGTTCCAGCCTCTCCCCTGAGAAGGCGTGACAGCCAGTGCTCACCTGCGCCCCGGCACCATCCTGCCAGCTCCTCGGTGGATTGTGCGTGGGTTCCGGCAGCAGGCAGAGGCTCGCGGCCTGAGCCGCACGGGAGGCTTCGTCAGGAAGGTGGAGGATAAGGGCTGGAGTCAGCAAGTTTCTTCATGAGCAGAATTACCTGGAAAAGTCTCTTTCCAGTGACTCATACGCCTCGTGCAAATGGCTCTGTGGCTCCTCTTCCTTCTTTTGATACACCTAGCACGATCTGTGTTGTAACGAGTCACCGTTGCCTCTTGAGCCCCAGTGAAGTCACTGCTGTGTGTGTAGCGGTTAAGATGCTTGAAAATCAGGCAACTTATTTTCCCTCTTTTGCCCTCTGTGAAACAGGTTAAGTATCAAGATGCATCCAAAGACCACGCAGTTCCTGTATGTCACCTCCATCTGTAATCATCTGTGTAGTTGTCGTCTTAGTGGACTGCACAGTTATAACCTGTGCCTCTAACATTGTGCCCATTTTGGGGACGAGGAGGCTGAGGTTTGGAGCAGTTGCGTGGCTTCCACAAGGTCAGGGGCAGCTGTACATGGGGCCCTGGGCCCAAGGCCAGCCAGGCAGAGTCAAAAGCACACTGAAGAGTCAGGGCTATGCTACCAATTCTTCTTCCTTGTGGAGTCAGCCTCCTGCCAGCAGGGAGGGGAACCCAGTGACTGTGGCTCCCGGAGTGGAGCTCCTGGGTCATCGGTGAGGGAGCGCGGTGGCCGGAGGCGGCGACCGTCTGACTCCAGCGAGGAAGGGCCGCCCTGAGAGAAACAGATCTCCCGGCAGCCCTGGCTCCTGCTGGTGGCCGGAATGGCTGAGTCCCTTGACTTCACAGGGAGGACCTGGTATCATTTTAAAGCACAAAGCAACCCTATCACCTGGTCTGAGGGAGAGAGGAGCCAGGACACTCCCGGAGCGGAAAGGACCCTATGCAGCTGCCTCCTGATTTCGACTATGAATTCAATAACTCTTAAATTACAGATGCATTTAATTAATCACGACACCTCTCCAGACATTTGAAAAATACCTTAGAACTAACAGTCACAGTGATAATAACAGCCGCCAACACTGACTGAGCTCTCGTTAGGTAAGTGTCTCCGTGTATTCCAAGTCTGACTGTTCTCCAAGGGAAGAGCAGTGGTTCAGCAGCTACCGAGGGGTGCCTCCCCTCCCCCACTAGGATCTGCTGAGGCGGGGATGTGGCCACTGCCTGGCCTCCGGGGGGCCCGCTGCACCCTCCTAACTGCACCCGCTGTCCCCCCTCCCCCCAGGCTTCTCCAACCTCTCGCTGGGGGACCAGATGAGCCTGCTGCAGAGCGCCTGGATGGAGATCCTCATCCTGGGTATCGTGTACCGCTCACTGCCCTACGACGACAAGCTGGTGTACGCCGAGGACTACATCATGGACGAGGAGCACTCGCGCCTGGCCGGGCTGCTGGAGCTCTACCGTGCCATCCTGCAGCTGGTGCGCAGGTATAAGAAGCTCAAGGTGGAGAAGGAGGAGTTTGTGACGCTCAAGGCTCTCGCTCTGGCCAACTCAGGTAGGAGAAGAGTCGGGCCTGCAGGCGGAAGGGTAGGGGCAAGCTTCAAGTGGTCTGGGCAGATCTCGGGTGTGGAAACTGAGGCTAGGAGCAGTGATGAAGTGTCTGGGGTCACACAGCTTAAAAATTTTGGAGTTAGGGGCCGGAGGGTTAGCTCGGTGGTTCCGGGGCCTTCCTCGCAAGCGCAAGGTCCTGAGTTCGATCCCCGGTAACCACATACAATGGTGGGTGTGGTGACTCACGCCCACCAGCAATCAATACCACATACCACAGTGCTGGGCGTGGTGGCTCACCCCTGTCATCCCAGCACTCGGGAGGCAGAGACAGGCGGATTGCTGAGTTCGAGGCTTGCCTGGACTACATAGTGAGCTCAGAGCCAGCCTGAACTACAAAGCGAGACCCTATCTCAAAAAAAAATTTTTTTTTGGAGTTAGGACTCAAACCTAGGTCATCTAATTGCAAAACGTGCCCAAGTTTTTCTCTGTGCCTTGTATCTTCAGCCAAATTGCCTGGATGTAAGAAAAGGAATGGTTGGTTCCCAAAGGAATGGTTTGGTCCGACATTAAAGGGCAGGGTTCACTCCGTTCGTTAGACATCTGCCAACTTCCAGCCACATCGTCCGGGCTGTGGGGCTGGGAATTAGGTGATGTGAGTGAATGGATTTGAGTGAGATCCGTGCCCGCTCAGAGAGCCTCCGTGGGGGCATCTCTGCCCAAGAGCCCAGGTCAGCCAAACACTCATGTGGCAATGAGTTGCCTGGGTTTGGATCGAATTTTCTGTCTCTGAGGAGGACCACCACTGTGGTCAGCTTGGTGCGCTTGTGTATGTGTGTGGTGGGGATATTCTGAGCACCCTCTTCAGCGAGTATTAAAGGCAGAGCGAAGGTAAAAAGTCCTCAGGCCAGCGCCTGCCCCAGAAGCAGTGGGCCCTATTGTGGTTACAAACGTCCGAGGAAACAAGAGTGTTAGCCAGTGAGGACACACACACACACGGGGTAACCAGCGGCTTTGCTCCATAGTGCCCACCTTTTACTGACAGTTCCAGGAAACCCCTCAGCACCTGGCGAACCTGACATGGCGTCACGGTGCACGCGGGGGACACGGCTGACCCACTCACTCACACCCCCTGCCCAGTTCGTGGCCCCACCTCCAGTTGCTGCCTGACTCGCCTTCGGGGCTGCCTCCGCCAGCGGGGCCGCGTGTGGAGAAGCAGTGCCTGGAGCGGATCTCACGGGCGTGGGCCTCCCCTCCCTAGCTCCCCGCCTCCCCACTTCGTTCCCCCGAACACGCGGCCTCCAGCAGTCCCTGGACTCGGGCTCTGCTTCTGGGGAATCTAACCCAACGCACAGGGAAACGTTTTGTCCTGTTCAGTTGCTTTTTATTAATAACAAACAAATGTGAAATAATACAAATTCACTACTTCTGGCGATCTTGATTATAAGATTCCAAAGCTGTAACATATTTGTTAGAGAAAGCTAATGCTGTGTTTCGGGGTTCACCCCCACTTTACGTATAGTTCTAGATTTGCAGAGGAACAGCAGGCAATGTGTGGAATTCATATTCCACTGCACCTCCAGTGTAGTTTCCTCTGAACAGCTTGCATTAGTACAGTAATTTGTTCATTAGCGAGCCGAAATTGGTAGGTTATTCTTTTTTTTTTTCTTTTTCTTTTTCTCTTTTTTGAGACAGGGTTTCGCTTTATAGTTCAGGTTGGCCCTGAGCTCACTATGTAGCCCAGGCAAGCCTCAAACTCAGCAATCCTCCTGCCTCTGCCTCCCGAGTGCTAGGATTACAGGCTTGAGCCACCTCGCCTGGCATTTGTGGTATATGGTACTGATTGCCAGTGGGTGTGAGTCACCACGCCCGGTATTGTATGTGGTTTCCGGGATCGAACCAGGGGCCTTGCGCTTGCTAGGCAGGCACCAGAACCACTGGGCTAAATCTCTGGCCCCCCTGGTAGGATATTCTTCAATGAAGTGCATAGGACCCCCTTGGTGTTGCACCCGCCTGTGAGTTTAACAAAGTGTGATGCCGTTTTTCCACCTTGACACCACACAGAACAGCGTCACCAGCCTGTGCTTCCCATCCTCAGAGGGAAGCATTTTAACCATCCCTGCAGAGGTTTAAAGCATGGACTTCATGGTCAGTCAGGCCTGCTTTCCTGCCTCTGCCACCTATTTGCTCAGTGCCAGCAGTCTGAGCTTCCCTGAACCAGTGTCTCAATGGGGAGAGCAGCGGCTCATTGTGGGGACAAATGCCTCGTGATGTGCTGAAGCCCGGGCATGGTGCCCGCTCCATACCTCTCCCCTTGTTCTTTGAGCTCCTGCTGGGCTCTGACAGACTGATGTGGGCAGCCTGAGGGGCGCAGTGGATGGAGTTCCAGCCCGGGGGGAGAAAACATGGGCACAGGCAGGGCAGAAGTGCTGGTGCCCCTGTAGGACAGGCTGTGTTGAGAGGTGCAGGGAGGGGCCTCTGCTGGGAGGGCCGCCCAAGTCCATCACGGGCCTGGGACGGAGGAAATCGTGTCGCAGGCCTGTGGGGGTGAGTGCGAGAGCGGTGTGCGAAGGCTGGGAGGCTCAGCACAGGAGCCCTGAGGGAGCCTGGGGGCTGGACATGGGCCAGGCAGCCAGCAGAGAGAGTGTGTTGGCCCGGGTCGTGGAGAGGTCGTGGTGGCAGCATCAGGGGCTACTGTTGGTGCCACTGCTGAGGCTGAGTGGATGGGTGTGGCACGGGTGAGCTCAGTGGCTTGGGCAGAGCTCCTGGGAGACAGACTGCCGGCCCTCGCCCCTTGGGAGCCTGCCGCCTTCACCTGCAAGCCGACTGTCTCCAGACCCCTCAGACAATAGGAGAAATTCATAGCCATTGATTTTGTAATTAACAGTTTATCAATGCCATCAATACAGACTTGCTGATGGATTGGGAAGAAATTAATCTTGCAATGTTATTTTATTTCATTTTTGGTCGAAGGCACCTGCCAATTTCGGCCTCCTTGGGGAGCACTGGAGGGGGAGGGGAGGGGAAAAGGGGAGGGCTCGCGGCCAGAGTCAGGGAGTGTGTGTGGTGGGGCCCAGCCTTGCAGAGACAGCACATTTTGTGCGTGCACAGGGAACGGCCGAGTGTAGGGATGGAGCCGTGTTTCATCTCATTTGGCAAAGGAGGATTCCTTGCTGGTTTGGCAGCAGGGAATAAAAAAATAATTCGAGAACACTTCGGTATGGACCAGTATCACCCCAATCACACAGGGATGCTGCCCCTAGACTGAGTCTCCTCAGTAGTAGTAGGTAGGTAACATTTACCAGTTGTTTCCTGAGGCCCTAGTAATGTGCTGTTTGATTTAAACTTTACCACCACTCATAAATATGCATTTGTATTTGCTGCATTTTAGAGATGAAGAAACAACCTCAGAAAGGCTAAGTAACTTGGCTAAAGTCACACAGCCTCTCTAAATCATTCCCGCCTTGTTCTGCCAGTCAGTGCAGCACCCCGGCCAGTCTGCCAACCAAGAAGCAAAAAGAAAAACTTCTTGCTTTTTGTGCCGATTTTGGCAGTTTGTGCACCTTCCCTGACGACTTGATTCCTGTCCCTGGCCACCTCTGGCCAGCCTTGGTATTGCAGGTCAGGATGGACACCCCCCCCCCTTAAGAAAAGGTCACAAGTCTGCTTAGTCTCCCCACCCCCACCCCGTTCCCAGGGGAATAGCCAGTGGTTACCTCCTTTGAGATTCTGGTAAATCTCCATCGGCCCCATCCATGGCCTGAGTTCAAAGTCCTCCCCAGTGCGTGTAGTTAGGCACTACTGGGGATCAATCCCAGGGCCTAAAATAGAGGAGGCAAGTGCTTGCTGTACCTTGCCGTGGCCTTACGATCCTAGGGAAGGCCCAGCACTGTACCCCGTGCCGCCACCTGGAGCACCAGTGGGGAGGGCAGCCTCTTCGTCTGTAAGGAACTGTGTGAGGTGGTTGAGTGCACCACGGCCTGGAGAGGAGGAGGCTGTGGCAAAGGCGATCTTCAGAGCAGTGGTGGGAGCCAGACTTCCACTCAGCACGTGCCTCTCCGAAAGCCTTAACTGTGTGACATTTGAAGTAGGTTCACAAATAAGATAAGGAACAGTGCAGTTCACTCGCCTAGAGTCACAGAGCTGGCGACTCAGGGGTGCAGGCCTGCCAGTCAGGCCTCGGGTTGCTGCCCGGGCCTGCCCAGGGTCTGCCCAGGGTCAGCCCTATGGCGTCTCTGCCGCCTCCTCCTGGCAGACTCTTGAGAAACATCCCCCTGGACACATGTGCTTCCTGGGCCTGAGCCCCAATTCTCTCCTTGGCCTCTGTGACCTGCTCAACCCTGGCTCTGCTTTGCGAAATGAGGGCTAGAAGGCGCCCCCTTGCCTGCTGGTCTCCGCCCCTCACCGCTGGTCTTCTGCCCGCAGATTCCATGTACATCGAGGACCTGGAGGCCGTGCAGAAGCTGCAGGACCTGCTGCACGAGGCGCTGCAGGACTACGAGCTGAGCCAGCGCCACGAGGAGCCACGGAGGACGGGCAAGCTGCTGCTGACACTGCCCCTGCTGCGGCAGACAGCCGCCAAGGCCGTGCAGCACTTCTACAGCGTCAAGCTGCAGGGCAAGGTGCCCATGCATAAACTCTTCCTGGAGATGCTGGAGGCCAAGGTCTGATGGCCCGGCACACGGACCGACAGGTGGACGGACCAATGCGGAGACTCACTGCTTCCAGCCTGGACCTCCGGCCCCTGCAGCCTCCGGAGCGAAGGACTTCCTGCCTCGGGCTGTGTGAAGACTCCTGGGGGCAGGGGCGGGCCAGGGATGAGAGGGCAGGGCGAAGGGTTCATCTATCACCTGCTTTTTCTTTGGTACATTTTTCTTTCTCCATGGGCGGCGCTGGGGCCTGGCCAGGACTGACCCCCTTGACACTGGAGGAAGTGTCCCTCTCCCCCAGACCACCAAGAGGCAGCATGTGTGCTTCCTGCCAAGGCCCTAGTCTGAGCCCGGGTGGGCAGCGTTTGGTGCTCAGGACTCTGGGGACTGGTTGAATCCTACCTGTAGTATCTTCCCACGGAGCGCAGGTCCTTAGGGGTCACTAGCAGCCTCTTCTAGGGGCCCTATGACCCTCAGAAGGCCCCATACCTCCCGCAGTCCACATGGGTCTCTCTCAGCACCCCCCACACTCAGCTCCCAGCCAGGTGCACCTTAGGGGGTAGCGGCCGGCACCTGTGTTTCCAAGGGCGCCCAGCCTTGTGCTCCCCTCTTCTCCCCTCCTCTCGCCTCTCCTCTCCCCCGGGCAGTCCTCCCTCACCTCAGGCTTTCTCAGGCCAGCCTTCAGCCAGCCATATGTCCAAGCCTGGAGACGGGGATGTGCAGGCTTAGAAGAGTGCTCCAGCCTGCTCCCCAGAAAACCTGGGGCCCAGCCCCCCACCCCCACCCCGGGACACATGAGGCTCTTGCTTGAGGCCAGCAGTCCCGGAAGAGTCCCAGCAGGGCGGAGAGGCCCAGACTCACTGGGGTACAGGGGAGCTCTTTGTAGGGGTCCAGGAGCCCAGCCTACCTGGTCCTCAGCCTCTAGGAAGTGCTCTGGGGAGGTCAGGGTACTGATGGTGGGGAAGAGGAAGTGAGGCTCCCTCCTCTGCCATGCAAAGAAGCGGGCGCATCTCCCACAGGAGGGGTGGCCTCCTGCTGCCCTCAGGCAGAGGAGGCTCCCTGTGCCAGGCCTGGCGCAGGACCCAGAGTCCAGCACCTCTGTAGGGTCCCCAACATCCAGTTCTGCCAGGGACTTTCCATGTTTTCAAACAACCTTCTGTGCCCCCGGAAGCCCCTGACCCAAGTGCCGGGAACGGCTGCTCAGCCTGCTGCTGCGGGTGGCCGTGGAGCCGCCACTCAGCCATGCTCGGGGCAGCTCGGATTCCCGGAAGTGCTCTTCAGTTGGTAGCGTGGAGGAGCCCTGGGAACCAAGGGGGCTCAGTTCTGAAGCGGGGCTCAGAGCAGCTGGGCCTGGGTCCTGGGCCCGCACCAGGAGAGGCTGGCAGCTCTCGTCTGGCGCTGGGGCACGAGGCTCCTCTCACAGGCTCTGCCCCTGGAAGCGGTTCCGCTGGTCCGTCTTCCCTGGCCTGACACCCCAGGAGGCTGACCATCCCCGGCCACTGCAGAGCACATGCCCCATCCTCACAGAAAAGAAGTAGCAAGGATTCTGAGAGAGCCTCTCCCTTTCGTCTGAGGAAGACCAGGTCTGAGTCGCCGTGAATGCCTCATCCTGTACATGTCCACACTGGCCCTTCTCTAGTCTGGTGGTCACACGTGTTCAACATAAAGGTTCCTTCTGTACCTTAAGAAACCCGGGTTAACCTCAAGTCTATCATAACCCTGAGGGCCTGATGGGAAGGGTCCTGGTGAGAGAAGTGGGGGTGTGTCCTTTGGTCCCTCAGTCTCAGTGCATTGTGCGCCCACAGAGGGGCTTCAGAGGGCAGCATTTCTCCAGCGGGCACCTTGCTCTGTGGTGTCACTTTGCACTTGAGTGTTGCCTGTCAGCACCTGCAGGGACTTTGGGACAGCGTGCGGCCCCTGCTGGGGAGGGGTGGGTGCCCCGCACGGGTGATGTTGCCTCCCTGGGTCTAATGTTTTCCGGGTCCCCAAGTTAGAGTCCCTTCGGCAGAGAGGTCTGGGTTTCCCGAGGTGCAGCCAGGGAGCGGGCCACCCTGCAGGAGAGGCCGGTCCGGCCCTGCCGGGTCTGCGGGCCTGTGCCACAGAGGGTAGCTTCTCGATGGGAAGCCGGGTGGGGCCTGCAAGGGAGGACGGCACTGACGCCGTGGGAACGGGGACAGCAGGAGTGTGGAAGACCCTGCAGTCCCAAGCGGAACAGGACCCAAGTTTGTCGCCCTAATCTGCCATTTCTGGAAAATCTGTAAAAAGATGAAACATCCCTTCTCAGTTGTACACTCATGATCCAGGTCATTTGAAACGATCCAGGAAATAAAACAAATCCGACCACGGGGAAGGTGGTGCCGGCTGGGTTTTGTTCGGTTCCCTTGTCCCCGTCCTTCCGGAAGTCTCCAGACGGCTCTATCGTGTGTGCATTTGCTGGTGACTCCAGTGTCTGCGTGTGGGCGCTTCGGTGATTTCCCAGGCCGCGGTTCGAGTGAGACTTGTCGAGAAGGGTCAGGAGGTAGCAGTAGGGGCGCCTTCTTTCCAGAGTCTGGCTTCCCCAGGCCAGGCAGGAGTCTGAGAGGCCATAGTGACAAAAGACCAAAGGACCCAGGTCCACACCCACAGAAAGCTCCGAAGCACTAGGTGGAAAGATGCTTTTATTTTGTAATGATGATGACACAACCAGAATGGGTTGAGATGTATATATTTTCCAAATGGCAGTTCCTGGTTGCCATGTCACCTCCTGTACGTATTTCCGACCTGTCTATCTTCTTCCAAAGACCCCCTGTAAGTCACACAGCCTAGGATTTTTGCATCCTGGCTCCATCCTGGTCCCCTGTATCTGGAATCAAGTAAGGAAAGGCCCGTTGGAGAGTCTCTTCGCACATCTTTCCAGGCTCGCTGTGAGACAGTCCTTCTTTTCATCAGTGCCGCAGAGGTGTGGCATCAGGTATCTGTGCGCCATGAGGAAGCCTTAAGATTTCAAGACGCGTCCACGTCTGCACGTACATAACAGCCGGGAGAAGCTCGACCTCAGTGAGAGGCGGGGAGAGCTTCGAAGACCAACGATCAAGGTGCCTTTTGTTATAAGTAAGACACCGGTTTATACCAGCTTATGGGAGGATATAGTGAATCTATGGAAGAAGGGAAAAGAAACTGAGGCAGGTGTCAGGCAGGGCGTGATCCAGAGGTTTGCGAAATCAGAATTATGGCTCAACTTTACCGACTCAGTTCTTCTGTCTGTCGGCTTCACCCTCAAGCTCAGTTATCTTGGTAGTGAGGCTGTCCATTTCCATTGCATACCCTGGGGAGAGAGAACAAAAATCTCTTCTTGCAGGGGCTGGGGATTTAGTTCAAGTGGTACAGCGCCAACCTTGGACGCACAAGGGCCCAAGTTCGATCCCCAGTACCCCCCCCCCAATCTCTTCTTTCAATGTGAGTGATGTCTGAACTTCCTTCTGAGTCCCTGTGGTTTCAGGAGGTGGTCCCTTAAGGAGTCACTGTGACCAGCTTGGGGTGGGCCCAGACCTGCCTGTGCCCCAGCCAGGCTCGACACCTTTAAAACAAATCCAACCATGGAGAAGGCTATGCCGGCTGGGTTTTGTTCGGTTCCCTTGTCCCCAGATGGCTTTGTTTTAGAACCCACATCCACGGACAGAGTCTGCTCAGTTTTCACAGTCCCGTGACCCCTTCCAAAGTTGAAGCCACACGGAGGCCTGTAGTCAAACTCAGCAGCTCACCTAATGCCTGTGATCTATCAAGTCCTCATGGGAATGAAAGTGTCCCGGCTATGGAGCATTTTATTTTATTTTTATTTTTAAAATTGATTTCATTGATACACTCTGGATTATCTTTTTTTTTTTTTTTTTTTTTTTTTTGCTTTTTGAGATAGGGTCTTGCGTTGTAGTTCAGGCCGGCCCTGAGCTCACTATGGTGCCCAGGCAAGCCTGGAACTCAGCAATCCTCCTGTCTCTGTCTCCCAAGTGCTGGGATTACAGGCATGAGCCACCACGCCCAGCATTTTAGTATGCGGCGTTGATTGTTGGTGGGCGTGTCTCCAAGCCCAGCATTATATGTGGTTACCGGGGATCGAACTCAGGTCCTTGGGCTTGCGAGGCAGGCGCTGGAACCACTGAGCTAACCCTCCGGCCCATGGATTTTCTTTAAGTAATTTCCAAATCCACTTTCATTCTATCTGATGCACCTGGTATATGTGTGTTCTCATACATACATGGTACGCATGCTACTTAAGAAAATAGCAAAGAGAATCAGCTGTAACTTCATGTAATACAATTGAAACAGAGAAACTTACTAGATTGTTTCTTTTTGTTTGTTTGTTTTTTTAGGATTTTCTGTGCTGCTTCCTTTTCTGCACAGCACTGTGATCAGACCAGCTCATTGCTTGTCTTTTCAAAGACTTAACTCCCATCTGTCTCTCCACGCCCCAAATGTTCTTCCATTTTTATTTTCCCTTCAAAGAAAATGAAAGGACTCAACCAATGGTTATTCATTTCATTCATTCATTCATTCATTCATTCATTCATTCATTCATTCATTCAGCAAATACTTAACCAGGATCCATTTGGCACTGTTCTGAGCCTTGGGTCTCGGTAGAGGAGAAGCGTGGAGTACAGTCTATTGAGAAGGAGAGAATGAGACCACGACCGGCAAACGATGCAGTTCTCTGGAAAGTGCTGAGCTCTGTGAGGGGAAGACAAGCCCCGGGGGAGCAGGAGTGGGGAGGCGTGGGTACAACTGGGAAGTAATCAGGAAAGTGTCAGTAAGTTGAGGGAAGTTAGATGTGTGGGAACCTGGAAGGAAGCTGTCTAGACAAAGAACAGCCTTGCAGAGGCCTGGTCAGGACCGCGCTGGTGTATTTAGAGAACGCGGGGAAACATCCGCAGCTGAAGCAGAGCGAGGAAGAAGGAGGCGCGGAGGGCGCAACGCGGAAGCAAGTGTGGCCTTCACCCTGAGACAACGTGAGGCCCCAGTGGGAGGTCTTGAATGCGGAGCGACAGAGCGACCGCGCCGCCTGTCTCAGCAGGAGCCTGGCTGCAGGATACCGCCCTAAGGTGGGTGAGGGGCCCGGCTCGGCGCAGGGCCGGAGCAGAGGGGACCCTGGATTTTACCGACGCCACTAGAGGCTGCTGATAGGTCGAGTGTGGGCTGTGCGAGAGAGAGGGGAGATGTGGGGAGCCCTGGCAGCCTGGAGACTGAGGTGGGGGGACTCGGAGGGCCAGCCGTCGTAAGTCAGAGATGCCGTTGTACACCTGGAGAGGGGGGCCTCACGAAGGAGGTCAGCAGCGGGTCAGGTGAGCACGGAGAAAACTTCCGCAGCTGGAGTAGGACAGGAAGTGTGTGTCTCCTAGCAGTAGAGGCAGTGCTGGCATCCTTGCCATCTGTGAATTCCCCCTCATACCCTGCCCGCACCCCGCATCTTGCTCTACCACCCCCACTCCAGGGCTCTGCCTTCTGCAGTTTCAGTTACCTTGATCTGAGAATACCCAGAAATAAAAATCCCATGGTTGGTTTTTGTAGTACCGGGGATTAATCCTAAGGTCTTCACACTGAACAACATACTCAACCTTTTTATTTTTATTTTGAAGCCAAGCTGCCCAGGTTGGGCTCCAACTCGCAATCCTCCTGCCTCAGCCTCCCAGGACTGAAGGTGTGCATCACCATCCCTGGCTACAATTCCTGTTTTAAATATCTTTTATTATATTTTATAGCTGTTCTATTGCATTAGTACTTGTCATTGCTCATCTCTCACTAGGCCTAATTAATTTTGTTTACCTATTTTTTTCTTTTTTGCAGTACCAGGGATCGAACTCGGCCCTTGTGTGTGTGTCCAAGGTCGGCGCGGTACCACTTGAGCTAAGTCCCCAGCCCTGTTTACCTATTTTAAGACAAGGTCTTGCTTTGTAGTTCAAGCTGGTCTTGAGTTCACCATGTAGTCCAGGCTGGCCTCAACTCGTGGAAATCCTCCTTCTCAGCCTCTCAAATCCTGGGATTACAGGCACACAGCACCACCCTTTGGTCCTGTGCCTCATTTATAAATTAAACTTGATATAGCTGTGCATACACAGGGAAACACAATATATAGAATTGGGTACTGTTTTGGGCATTCCCTGGAGGTCTCGGAATGCGTTCCTTGAGGGACAAGGGGGGCTGCATCTTCCATGCACTGATTTGTGCAGTGGAGGAGGCTCCGCAGCCACCTTTTGTATCCTAGTCTGGGAGGTGAGAGAAGCCAGGCGGAGCCTCCCAGGAAGGTCCCACGGTGGACACCAGCCTATAACCTCTAGCCGGGTGCTAAGACGCTTGCTGCGCTGGGGCATACAGAGCTATTGGACCACGGTGGACAAGCGGCTCATGAATGTGCCCTCAGAGGGCGCCTGGCAGTGTCAGGAGACATCAGCTGTCATGCTGCAAGAAGCTGCGAGACACCCCTAGAGTGCACCAGACAGCCCCACTGCAGAGGACTAGCCCGCCCCAAATCCCAGTAGCCCCCAAGCTAAGCTCGGATTTAGATGAGCCTGGAGTGCTATCAAGGAACATCGGAGGTGGTTCCTCTAGAAGCGCCCTGTGTTCCTCTCAGGGTCCCCGCAATAGGGTGGGGGTGACCAGTTCCTCCCACAGGTGCCAGCTCCACCCGCTGGGCCTTGCTCTGACCGGCACCTCCCTGCAGGGCAGACACCTCCGCTCTGAGCCCGCAGCCTCTCCGCGGCTGCACCTGGCTCCTGTCATCTGCAGTCAGCACCTGAGGCTTCAAGCTGCACCGTGTGCCTCTTCCTTACCCCAGGGCCCGCCTCTGGGCTGACAGGCCCTGTCTCTCTACTCTGCCTCATGAAGGATGGGTGGGAACCCAGAGCACAGCCATGCTGAGCCCAGGCTGGGGGTGAAAGCCAAACCGGCCTCTGCAGAACGAGAAGTCTGTGGAGGCCTTTTTCCTACACCCGTCCCTCACAAACGGTCTTCCTTTCACAGATGTCCCTCTTGTGTTGCGTCTGAATTCTCTTTACATCTCCTAACCCTCTTCTTCCTCCTTCTCCCTCCATCTGTCAGTTTTCCTCCCATTTGCAAAATACCTATTTTCTATCCTGTGTTTTATTTTGATCTTTAAATTATTTATACCTTGAGTTTCTCATATAAGAGAAACCATGCAACATTTGTGGTTGTGTGTCTGATTTACTTCTCTTAGTACATAGTCTGAGGTGCATGCATTTTCCTACAAATGACTCAAGTTTATCTTTCTTTATGGCACGGTAAAGGGCTGGGGATTTAGCTCAGGTGGTACCGTACCTACCTTGGAAGCACAAGGACCCAAGTTCTTTTCTCTTCCAGTACAGGGATTGAACTCCGGCCCTTGTGCTTCCGAGGTAGGCATGCTACCACTTGAGCTAAATCCCCGGCAAGGACCTGAGTTTGATCCCAGGTACCACAAAACTAAAACAAGACAAAACAAAACACTACTATGGCAGAATAGTACTCCACTGTATGTAAAACTACATTTTCTTTACCAATTCATCTGCTGAAGGACATATAGGCCTCTTCCAAGATTTAGTTGTTTTTTTTTTTTTTTTTGCTTTTTGAGACAGGGTCTCACTCTGTAGTTCAAGCTGGCCCTGAGCTCACTATGGTGCCCAGGCAAGCCGCCGCGAACTCAGCGATCCTCTTGTCTCTGCCTCCCCAGTGCTGGGATTACAGGCGTGAGCCACCACGTCAGGCATTGTGGTATGCGGCGTTGATTGTTGGAGGGCGTGTCTCCATGCCCAGCATTATATGTGGTTACCGGGGATCGAACTCAGGACCTTGCGCTTGCGAGGCAGGCGCCGGAACCACTGAGCTAACCCTCCGGCCCCCAAGATTTAGTTTTATGAGTTGTGCTGCCTAAACATGGAAATGTTGGGGAAGGTACTCCTTGAAGGAGAAAAGCTGGGTCAAGTGGAATATCTGGTTTTAGTTTTCCCAGGGATTTCCATCCCAGAGTCATTTTCATGTCACTTTCAACAGCTCAGGAAAGCACTGAACAACTAGAAGCGACCTCAGCCTCATCTCCCAGTGTTAACACCAGCTGTGAGCTGTGGGACTGTTAGCGCATGCGCAGGGTCAGCAGCAGGAATTTCCCCCTCTCCCGCTCGGTGGCTGCTCCAGGATGCTTCTCTGAGGGTCTCCAAACCGCCCCTAGTTCCTGGCTCACTGACTCAGCCTTTGGCTGCATATTCTCTCTCCCTCTCCCTCTCCCTCTCCCTCTCCCTCTCCCTCTCCCTC
>PVIC010036044.1:0-18759 GCA_004025085.1 Thryonomys swinderianus
CGGGCCCGGGGCTGCTGGGTCCGGTCCGTCCGCCGTAAGTTCCCCGGTCCGCTGGGCTCACGGCACGGCGGGCCCGGGGCTGCTGGGTCCGGTCCGTCCGCCCTCAAATATATGTTCTTAGACTCTTTCCTGTGAATCTGATTAAACTTTTACTAACCACTTCCTACCTTTAGGTGCAATTATGTTTTCTTGAATGTCATTAGTTGAAGTAGAAATGCACATTGCCAACATTCTTACTTTACAACTAATGGATAAGGGCTGGTGATGTAGTGCAATGGTAAAATGACAACCAGTGGATAAAAAAATACTACCTCTAAGGCTGGAGTGAATTTGTCATTTAAAAAGCTTTAACACACTACTTGTAAAATAATGGTGATAAGTCTTGTTCGAAGCAGTAACAATATGCAAGTAAAGTTAAAATCACTATAATCAAGTTTTTAATCCCTGTAGTTTTCCCAACATAACACAATAAACAACTGAAGAAGCTCTCGGTAGAGACTTTTCTCGCCATGTTGGGCTAGACCGTGAGGGACCAAAGCATGGAGGCGCATTGTAAATGGCAAGACTGTTGGAGTGATTATGCCTTAATTTGCTTTTGTAGCTGAAGTCAAGAGGAAAAAGGAAAAGAGACAGTGACCAGTGTATGGTGATACATGCCTATAATTTCAGGAGGCTGAGGCAGGAGAATTGACATAAATTCACAGCTAATGTGGGCTACGTAATGCATTTGAAGCCAGTCTGAAGTGTATAGTAAGACTCTGTCTTAAAAAGAAAAAAAAAAAAAAGTAAGGGGCCTGAGATTTAGCTCAGTGGGCCGGCACCTGCCTCGCAAGTACAAGGTCCTGAGTTTGATTCCCGGTAACACATACAGTGCTGGGTGTGGTGACTCACGCCCACCAGCAATCAATACCACATACCACAGTGCCGGGTGTGGTGGCTCACACCTGTAATCCCAGCACTTGGGAGGCAGAGGCAGGAGGATTGCTGAGTTCAAGGCTTGCCTGGGCTACCTAGTGAGCTCAGGGCCAGCCTGAACTACAAAGGGAGACCCTGTCTAAAAAAAAAAAAAAAAAAAGTAAGGTCACAGGAATATTAGTAGTGACACCAAGTGTGGATCCACATGATTCTAAAATTACTTATTCACTCAATATGAAGCAACTAGTTCACTAACCATAATCATTTCAACAGTACTATTGTATCACAATGCCCTAGGTCCTCCTGGATAATAAGCAAAAGAACCTGGAGATTGAGTTCATTTTCCTCCTAATTGGTTCAGATTGGCATCATATAGCTGGAGGACTCAGTGAACAGAAGGTGAGGGAGGAGACTGGTAAGTTTCCATCTCATATGAATTCTAATGACTTGCAAAACTAGCTCTTTAAAAATTAAGACGTTAAAGATTTTGAAGTTTTTGCTCCTCTGTTCAAATATTCCCCAAACAGAAAGTATATAAGGAGCAGCATTATTTGCAGTGATCTCGTCAGTGGCATGCATTGGAAGTTTAATTTTAGTTGCTAACTTGTCCTGCCTGCACACAGAGGAGAAAGGCGTGAAGGACCATGGACATCTTTTGCCTCCAGGCAGGGAAAGGACTGAATGGGGCAGGACAGATGGCCTTTCTTTCACAGGAGCCCAGGGCAAAGCAGGGCTTACACAAAGAAGCAAGACTGTAAACAGAAAATGAACTCAGTTTTTCTCTATCCTTTGCTTTGCCCGATTTATCATCTACTCCACTAAGAGGTGAAACAGTCAGGCGGAGAGTCAGAGTTCAGGTTTTTTCCTTAAAAATAATATTGCATTTTCATGAGAACTGTTTCCATTGAGAAGTTTCTAGTGATGTTTCTCAGGTTATATGGTAATGGTAACATGGCTGAAGACCCGTAAACAATAGTCAATGTATTAAATATAATGGTAAATGCTTAATAGTCATCTAAATAATAGTATATATTTATGTTGCATTTATTTGTTTTGTAGCACTGGGATTGAATGCAGGGTGCTTTGAATTACATCTCCATCTCCTCCTTTTGGTTTTCTGAGACAGGGTCTTACTACCTAGTTCATGCAGATTTGAGCTCACTATGTAGTCCAGGTTGGTTCTAAATTTGCAATCTCATTACCTCAGCCTCATGAATAGTGGTGATTATAGGTTTTCAACACCACATTTGACTCTATTATTTAATTTTTGAAGTGCTTTTCAGAACAAGCAGAACCTCTCTATATCTTATGCTTTTAATGCTCAGCTACCTTCCAAGGTGGACATGACAATCTCAGGTTCATAGATAAAGAAATGAGAAAAAAAAAGTTAAATGACTTTGTAAAAGTTACAAAGCTATAAAACATCCAGACTAACCCAAGGATCAGGAAATTTGTGCTTGCTTCAGCAGCACATATATGGAGAATTAGCAAACTGATAAGCCCTTGGACCAAATTCAGCCTGTGACTTACTCATACATATCACTCTCAAGCTAAAAAAAAAAATTACTTTATTAAATGGTTTTAAAAAATAAAAATAGAATAGTATTCCATGACACAAAATATTATTTGAAATTCAATTTCAGTGCCCATAAAATTTTGCTGGAATACAAATACCTACTTAAATATTTTCCATAGTTGCTACCAGAAAAGAGTTTAGTAAGTGTGACAGAACATAAGCCCTAAAATATTTACTGTGTCACTCTTGACAGAAAGCTAACCAACCCCTTCTATAATCCAACTTTACTACTCACAGAGGAAAATGTTTTTGGATTTTGGCATTGACTTTGCCGTGTTTTTCAACATGTGATCAAATCCATAAAATGATTTTACTAGTATTATAGCATGAGATTAGGTTGTGGCTGGCCGGCTGGACATGTAGGTGTCAACTGTTTGTCATAGAGATCCAGGACACTTGCACAGAACAGTTCCCAAACCCTGCACCTGGGACCAATCAAAGAGAGCCATGTTCAGCTCTTCTGGTGGAAAATCAAGCAAGTTTTTGATAGGATGGCCTAGATCTGAGGTCAGCATAAAAAATGGGGGGAAATGGAAGACTCAGCCGTTAACTTAGTGGCCACTGTGCCATGTCTTTTATGGTGGCCCACCCTCCTTTGGCAGAGTGCACTTCTTTGCTGCCTTTCATTGGCCCACATTTGCTCTGCAGAGCACATTTCTTTTCTTACCTTTAATAAATGTAAAACCTCACTACCTTTTGCATATATCTGATCCAATTCTTTGTTCAGGACAACAAGAACCTCAAAGGAGTCCACAGCACCCCAGACCTTGGTTACAGTGTGGTGCGGTAGTGATCTTTTGCAAGGTCATTATTATTGTCACTCTTTCCACTCAAATTGTACAGAAACAGTTTGTTTATAGTCTTAAAAATCAATATAAAGTCATCAATATTTCATAAAGCATTATGGAATTTTTAATATGCAAATGTATGTTGCAACTGTGCATGGCCTTTGACGGTATTATTTTTATGGAGAAAATTAAGCATGCAAACTTTCATAATTGAATTTTGGAACCTTGCCCCAAGCTTAATCCTTAACCTTCTATTCAGTTTTCTGCTTCTGACCTGCACAAAGGCCTTTCATTCTGTCCCACAAATAATATATTTGCCCCATTTGCCATACCAGTCACATGCAGAGCATGTGCGGAAATGTGACATGAAAATGATTCTGTAAAACTGGAAGTAAATGCTTGTTTTGTCATTATAATGGGAGGCAGACACCCCTATCTCTGCTGTTCTGGCTTCACCAACACCTGAAAAGAGAAACTTTCAGGCCATAAGCAACGTTCATCTGTTTTTTTGTTTGTTTGTTTTTGGTTTTTTTGGAAATAACTTCTAGCAATTTTCTGATTGCCATAGAGTACTAGAATTGTTAAAGAAGGCTTCTCTCCCCTACCTGGAGGTAATTTTTTTTTTTTTTTTTACAGAATCTCACTATATAGTTCAGGCTTGCTTTAAATTCATTATGTGGTCCAGGCTTGCCTTGAACTCGAAGCAATCTTCCTGTCCCAGTCTCCCAGAGTGCTGGAATTATAGGTGGGCACCACCACACCAGGCTCTCACAGAGGTAATTTATTTACAATGAAATATGTATATGGGGGGTGGGGGTGGGGTTGTAAGGTGGGTAGGGGAATGGGTAAAAATGAGAATTAACTCATGTTATATACTGGTACAAATTCCCAATGTGGAGTGTGATTGTGATGTGCATATAAAAAGTATGAATAGCTGGGCGTGGTGGCTCACTCCTATAATCTCAGGACTCGGGAGGCAGAGGCAGGAGGATTGCTGAGTTCCAGGATTCCCTGGGCTACACAGTGAGCTCAGGGTCAGCCTGCACTACAAAGTGAGACCCTGTCTCAAAAAAAAAAAAAAAGTACAAACAGAGAATTCAATTTAAAAAAAAAAGAAATAATGCAGATTTTAATGTTTACAAGTTTCACAAACGCATACACCCATATAACATGCTCCATCAAGGTATGCAACATTTCTGATCACTACTAAAATCATCTGTCCTGCCATTTCCAGTTAGTAACACCTTCCCAATCTCCCCCACACCCCCCCAACTCCCCTACCTCTGGTCTCCCCAGCAGCCAATGATCAGGTTCTACCACCACAAATTAGCTATGTCCTTGAACTTCACATAAATAGAACTATAGGATATGGATTCTTCAACCACTCTTGCTGCTTGTATTTTTCAAAAAAATTTGTGTATGTCGGGCCAGAGATTTAGCTCAGTGATTCTGGTGCCTGCCTCCCAAGCCCAAGGTCCTGAGTTCAATCCCCGGTAACCACATACAATACTGGGCATGGTGACTCATGCCCACCAGCAATCAATACCACATACCACAGTGCCGGGCGTGGTGGCTCACGCCTGTAATCCCAGCACTCAGGAGGCAGAGACAGGAGGATTGCCGAGTTCGAGGCTTGCCTGGGCTACATAGTGAACTCAGAGCCAGCCTGAACTGCAAAGCGAGACCCTGTCTCAAAAAAAAAAAAAAAAAAAAAAAAAAAAAAAAAAAAAAAAAAAAAAAAAAAAAAAAAAAAAAAAAAAAAAAAAAAAAGAAATTTGAAAGTATGCTTTCTAAAGATACAAAAAGCAGGCCATTGACAGAGAGATGAATTATTACAGGGGTGATACACCAGGAACTTAATTCATTCTAGGATTCAGGGTAAGAGAGTCTGGTTCATGTTTGTTTGAGCTGGCCAAGGCTATGTTCTTTACCCCATGCAGTTTGCAAACCAAAGCAAACTTTTGCCAAGTGCTTTTGCTTGCAAACTAAATTGTTTGTAAACAGAAGGGTTTGTGAACCGAAGTAGGACTGTAGCTCCTGGAACAGGGAAAATTATGCTTCTCTTGAGGGAGTAGAAACACCAAGAGGAGGTTGTGACCCACACCCAGAAGGGTACTGCCCATTTTACAGATATTGAAACAGGGAGATAGTGTGGGCAAAACTGGCTGGGAAAGGAGCCCCGACAAGATCCCAAAACACATGCGCAGTAGTGTTCTCAGAACCTTGCATTGGACTTCTGGCAAGAACTTGAGCAGGCCTTTGATGGGATGATCTAGCTAGTATGGGAAATATGACAAGAAACCATCGCCAATAAGCACTTGCTACCCTGGTTGCTCAAGGCAGCCTGCTCTATGTTTTCAGGTGTGTTTTTATTTTCCTTCCTTTTTATTTGTCCCAAACTCACTCTGCGGTGCCCACTCCCCCAGTTCTGTTTTTTTTTTCCCCTAAGTTTAATAAATGTGAAATTTGCTGTTATTTATGCTTGATTCGTTCAATTTCCCTCCTTTCTTTCCTTTATTAGAAAGCGGTATATCACAATCTTTAGGGCAAGTGTTGACAAACTTTTCCAGTAAAAGGCCAGATAGTAAATATTTCCATCTCTGCAGTGATGTGATCTTTGTCACAGTTGTGCTGTTGTAGCACAAAAGCATCTATATCTATGTTCTTCTTTCCCCTCCTTTATTGATTAGGTACATTTAAGATACATTATGATAATATTCCTCATTGACAATTTGTACCTGTACAAGATGTATCTTGAGTCTCATTTTTTCCCACTCCCTTGCCCTCCCTACCAACCTCCACCCCCTATATACTTAAGCTTTGTTTCCATTTTTACCACCAAATTTTTTCTTTCCCTTCTTGGCCTTCCCCCAGTTACCCTTTCCCTTTGAACATTTTCTTCCTATTTCACAATAGTATGATAGGTACTATTCAAAACTGAAAGGACCTAGAAATCACCTCTAGAAAGAGACTCCTCTAGCCCAGAACCTGTTTATAGTATGGGCTGAGTCCTCCACCTTTAAATAATTTTAAAGATTCATTGAATTTTCTCAACCTGTTTCCTTCTCTCTCTCTCTCTGTTTCTCTGTCTCTCTCTGTGAGTGTATGTGTGTGCTTGTGTTTTGTTCTGTTTTGTTTGGGTTTGTCTGAGACAGGATCTTACTACTTACTTCAACATGGCCTTGAACTCACTATGGAGACTACTCTGCCCTTGAATTCACTGTGTCCCAGGCTGGCCTTTAATTTGCAATCCTGCCTCAACTTTCTGAGTGCTGGGATTATAGGTGTGCACTACCACATCTGGTTGTATTGCAGATATTTTATCCTGTGTAAGACTTTCATTCACTTTATAATGACTTTTGAATAGCAGAAGTTGTTTGTTTTGAGGAAGTCCAATTCATCAATTTTTCCTCATCTCGCTGAACTCTGTCCTTTCTCTAAGAAAGCCATAGCCATTTAAGAGCTACAGATATTCTCCTGCATTTATTTTAGAGGTTTTATAATTTCCACATTTACATTAGGCTTATAGTTCATCTTGAATTAACTTTTTCTTGTGATATGAAATCCAAATTCTTTTCTTTTTGCTCATTTCAGGGATTAAATTTGAGCCCTTATGCTTGCAAGGTTGGAACGGTACCACTGATTCCCTGGCCCCTAAATTCTTATGTTTAAAAGAAATACATACATCCAGTTGATCTACTTGCCATTTGTTGGAGTCATACTAGGTTTTTGGTTTTTTTCTTTTTTGTTCTTTTTGGGGGGTGTTTTGTTTTTTGCAGTAGTGGTGATTGGACCCATGACCTTGGCCCTGGGGTACCTCCCTAGCCCATTTTAAAAAATTTATCCTGGGCAGAAGATTTAGCTCAGTGGTTCCAGCGCCTGCCTCCCAAATGCAAGGTCCTGAGTTTGATCCCGGTAACCACATACAATGCTGGGCGTGGTGACTCGCCCACCAGCCATCAATACCACATACCACAGTGGCGGGCGTGGTGGCTTACACCTGTAATCCCAGCACTCGGGAGGCAGAGGCAGGAGGGTTGCTGAGTTCCAGGTTTGCCTGGGCTACATGGTGAGCTCAGGGCCAGCCTGAACTACAAAGCGAGACCCTGTCTCAAAAAAAAAAAAATTATCTTGGGACAGGGTCTTGCTAAGTTTTCTAGGCTGGGCTCAAACTTTCTGTCCTACTGCCTCAGCCTTCCAGAGTGTTTGGAAGACAGGTGTACACCACCACACCCAGCTAAAACATATTCAGATTTTTATTGGGTTACCAAAATATTTCCTGGTCTCTCTCCTTACAGCCTTTCTGCTGCCACATCCCAGTGCGCAGGGCACCCACAGCTGGCCTAAGGGTTCCTTCCCAAGGAGGAGAACGGCACTCCTCATCCCCATCTCACCGAGACCTTCTTTCTCACAGGTGGCCTCTCAGCCTCTATTACCAAGTCCCTACAGCTGGCCCTGGTGATCTTTCAAAATTTGTGACATAGCCAGCCTGGTAGCTCATGCCTGTAATCTCAGCAGGCTGGGAAGCTGAGGTAGAAGGAGTGGAAGTTTGAGACCAGCCTGGGTTACATAGCAACTTAGTGAAATTCTGTCTCAAAATAAATAATAATGATAATTTTAAGTGAGGGAGAGAGAGGCTGAGGTGGAGACTGGAAAAAAAAGAGGCAAGATATAGCATACAGCCACAAATTCCCTGTGATGAATGTTATCACTGTATATCTAAAATGTATCAATAAATGTTTTGCTTCAAAAACATTTTTGAAAGGGCTGGGAACGTAGCTCAATGTGAAGACCATGGGTTCAAACCCAAGTTAAAAAAAATCATATTGTAATAACAGAGTGAAAGACCTACTTGAAAACATGCGTCTATCACTCAAGATAATGAGCATTTTTATGTGAGAAATGGGATTGATAGACACTAATTAGACACTTAAAATTTTCTTGTAGAGTAAAATAGCTGCCTGGGATGAACTACCCAGCGGCTGAGAGAATGAACAAGGGAGGATGGATTCTGAGGATTTTCTGATCCCAAGAGTGCGCCTGCAGATGTTTGTAACAATCCCAGCCTGAGAAACCATGTCACACAATCACATACTTCTCAGTACAAATACAATCTTTTTTTTGTTAGTTTTTTTGAGATAAGGTCTCGCTTTGTAGTTCAGGCTGGCCCTGAGCTCACTATGTAGCCCAGGCAAGCCTGGAAGTCAACAATTCTCCCACCTCTGCCTCCCGAGTGCTGGGATGACAGGTGTGAGCCACCACGCTTATCACTGTGGTATGTGGTACCAGAGATCGAACTCAGAACCTTGTGTTTGCCAGGGAGATGCCAGAACCACTGAGCTAAATCCCTGGCCCACAATGCAGTCTTAAGAGAAATGCAAATGTGCACCTTGAAACTGAATAGCAGCATGTTGCCACAAAATGATTGCCCAATAATCCAGAACATGCTTATGTTGATATAGTTTTAAAGATAAAACTGGATATGGCTGTGTACTTGGGGAGGCTGGGGCAGGAGGATCAAAATTTGGTCCAGCCTTGGTAATTTAGGGATTTAGGGAGATCTTGCCTCATAAAAAAGGAAAAGAGCTGGTTGCTGGGATGTGGCTCAGTGACAATGCTCTGGGTCTGGGCAAAACCCAGATTTAGAGCCATCACTTGGCCTTGATCCAAAGGTTATTTGCTGTGCATCTGGGCCAAGGCCTAAAGCATGAACTCCACATACCAGGAAGAATCTCTGCTCTGTGCCAGCTATGTTCTTATTTTCCTTTTTGGGCTCATCATGTAACCCAAACTGGCCTTGAATTCATGGCAATCTTCCTTTCTCAGCCTCCTCAGTGCTGGAATTACAGGTGTGCACAACCACCTGTAATTCTGACTTCCTTTCGACTAGTTATAAAATCCTAACCTCTGGCCCAGTGCTGGCCACTAGAGATGGATATATCCACAGTTATAAGCCATATGGCCCATTACAATATTTCTAAGACCCACATTAAAAAATACTTATAATGTTCTTTCAATATTGTTTTAATTTTTTACTTTTGGTACTGGGGCCCTTGTGCTTCCAAGTTAGGTACAGTGTACCACTTGGGCTAAATCCCTGGCCCCATAAATTTTTATTTTTATTAGCATGTTTGCGGTACTTATTAATCACATTCCTTATAGGGAGTCAGTACATGTACAAAATGCCTCTTCTCTTCAGTCCCCTTCCCCTCCCCCACTCCATCTCATACCCCCATCCCTTTTGCAAGTAACACAATAATTCTAAGCATTCCTGTGGAGAGATTCCCCCTCTTTTCTTCTTACGTACTGTTTTCCCAAAGCCAGTGTAGATTTTACAGTGAGCCCAGGGTGCAGTTGAGACCCGCTACAGTGGAAACACTCAGCAGTGACAAGGAACCCATGCTCTGTTATAGCCAGTCTCCTCTGGAGGACAAATAATGGCTCTGTCCCCTCTCACTGTCCTTCCTCTCTGAAGTAAGAAAAGGAAAGGAAGAAAGGGAAGGTATTTACTGTTTCCTGGGGAACCACTCTTCTTTGTGTGAGAACTTGGTTAGGGGATTTCTCATGTCACCTACTGGAAACCTATTATCTTCCCACTTAGAACAGTAAGAAAACAATGATCTCAGTATCCAGATGTTGAGCTTTCCCCACAAAGAAGTACAACATACATTGGATCCTAGAGATCGAGGCCTTTGGAGGTTCAGGGAGTTGGCTCTGTTTGACCTACATCTAGCAGGACTATCACTTGGTTCCCAAAGGGTATCACAACCTCTCTTCTGTCTGTGTGAGGTCACAGACCTGGGGAGGCCCAGAGCCACGCCCTTTGCCAGTTCAGTGTTATCCTTGCCAGGATTGCTTAGGCATAAATAGCTTCCCATAAACCAAACAGGGTGGCACACACCTGTAATCCTAGCTATGGTCTGGAGGCTGAGGCAAGAGGATCACAGTGAGTTTGAGACCAGCTTGGACTACATAGTAAGTTCAAGGTCACTGTAAACTACAAAGTGAGACCCTATTACAAAAAACAGAACCAAGAACAACAAAAAACAATTTGCTTTGAACAGGAGATTCTTACATGTTGTCACACATCTGGTTTTCTATGGCTAAAGTGTAAAGTATTCATGTCTCACATATAATATTAACCTGGTGTGGTAGTAATTAGCTACAGACTGAGTTCCTGTGCTCATGGCTAGAAAGACTTCATTGTTGTGAGCAAGCAATTCATTTATTTTTGCATTCCAGTCTTCAATAAGCTTTTGGGTCTTTCACTGTCTTCATAAGGGACTTGTCGTTTTTCATGCTGTGACAGCAACCCTAGGCTGAGAATCCTCAGGCTCCCGTGAATGAAATCACTCCAGGGGTGGAGCCATATTCAAATGTCATCTGACAAAGACGAAAGCTGTTTCATTGTTTCTGAGCCTTCCATCTCCCAACCCTGCTTCATTGGTTACACTGGATATGTGAGGTTAATGGGGACGCCTTCGAGTATGCTGCCCTTTGTGATCAATACATCTAGCTGCAGGCATTCCTGAAGTCAATCTGCTATGCCAACTGTTCATTGTCTTCTGTCTATAAACTGTGTGGCTGTATTCGGTTACAATCTTCCTTTCTTTATCAGTACCTCAACCTTCCATGCCATGGTGTTGTTATGTGAAACAATTATTTTCACCTTGGCAGCTTGAAATTTTAGCAGTCATCCCAAGATCTTCTAAAATTTCAGCTTCCTTTGTATTCCTACAAAGCCACCCACAGGGAAATAATTTTTTAGGAAAACATGGTCTGAGCTATCTACCTATTCCTAGACAAACAACATTTTTCAAGCTAGTAAATAGATTGATTTTTCTGACTATATATCGAACACACCTGTGCAAAATAAATCCTGGGTGGCCTGGGGTTTTCCCTTAACACAAGCCTTTATTTCAGTGTTTGAAATCATGAGTGCTAATACAGTAATAAAATTTGTCATGATGGAAGCACATTTTATTTTTTTCTATTGTTTTGTTTTTGAGACTGAGTCTCACTATACAGTTTACGCTGGCTTTAAACTCACTATTAGACCAGGCTAGCCTCTGACTTGGGGCGATCCTCCTGCCTCAGGCTCCTGAGTACTGAGATTACAACTGTCTGCCCCCAAGCAGAGCTGAAAGCATATTTTAGACTTCTAAATTTTAAACCCTAAATTTTCTCACTGTAGTGTAAGCTAGAATGGCACGGTTCACAATAGCATGGTGAAAAATCAGGTGTTTGTACTGTGTAGGGCATGGGTGGGCAGAGATCAGAGATCTTAGTACTACTGCTGGTAGCCTAGAAGTCTTGAACAAACTATTTAAATTCAGAAACAGCCCACTTGATCACTTGAACCAAACATTTCACACCGATAAAACACTGACTTGTTCTTCACATTACTGGGAAAGCCTACAGAGTCCATCTTGCAGAATATTAAAGAATTACATCAATAAATGTCTTTTGACATGCAGAGCAATACTTATTAGATTGCCAGGTAGAAATAATAATGGAACATAAAGCATATGTCCCATTTGGCATTGTGGCATCAATGTAATGATCCCTACTTAGAAAACCACTGCATAGCTGAGTGTGGTGATGCTCAGCTGTAATCCCAGAACCCTGAGAGGCTGAGGCAGAAGGATTGCTAAATTGGAGCCAAACCTGGGAAATTTAGGGACTTAGTGAGACTCTATCTCCAAATACAGACATCCTTCCTTTAATGACTGAGTTCTGTTCCTGCAACTAGGTTGACTAGGTCATTAAGTGAATTGATCAGTAAATGAGGAATTTAGTGTGTACAACATTCAGAACAAAGAAATGGTCAAAGGAAATTCCAGCTTGATGACTTTGCTTTTATTTGCATAATGCTTACATGCAATACTTTAATGCATAATGGAGCATAAAACTATAGTACTGGACTGTGAAGTACAATAAGCAAAAATTACAGTACTATTCAAACAAGGTGTGCTGTATGAAAAAGACAATGAGGGTTTATAAACAAGATGTACAGAACTGTACAAAAGAAAAGATGGATTGTAATTCCAAGGGGTGACTTGTTAAGTTCAAGCAGCATGTCTTGATCAAAGGCTAAACAGTTGTTAAATAGGTTGATAAATGATGAATGCCTATAAATTTCAAAAGGGCTGGGGATGGATAGGGAACAGGAAAGGGAATGTTACCAGAGACTTCTGCAGTGTGTTCTGGTCTCCTATGAGCCAGTATGATATATGTGAGACAAAAGTGAGAAAGACACAGAGACAAGAGTCTTGAGAGAAACTGAGTCTTGGGCTGATCTAAGCTGCTCTGAACAGCAAAGACAAAACATTCCTAGGACCTCCAGTGTTTATTCATTACAAGCATGGGAATAGGGGAAGCTGGACAGGCCTTGGGACAACTGCTGATAACAAGAATCAAGCAGGCAGGACTGCAAAATGAGGGCACAGGCATATCTTTGCAGAAGTGAACAGTCAATTCAGAGGGGAAGGAGTGAGTGCGGAAGGGAATTCTTTTATAATTTTAGAAAGGAAGAATTCACTGAGAGTGAATTCACCCAAGCTCTGCTATCTCCAACGGAGCAACTGAATTATGGAGGGCAAGAAGCTTGTATCTCTATTGCCTGTCTGCTACAGGGAGCAATGTCTGCTACTGTACGTCAATGCGAAAGCTTGGGGTTCAATCCTTGCTAATGGAATAGAAAGGAGATAAAGGTAAGAGGAAAGAGAAATTACATTGTACATGGGACATGATCAAAAAATATGGTGAATACCTTATTTATTTATTTATTTATTTGTTTTTTTTTTTTTAGAAACAATCCTGGCATGGTGGTACATACCAGTAATCCCATCATTTAAGAAGCTGAGGGAGGAGGATCACTGTGAGTTTGAGGGACCCTGGGCTACATAGCAAGACCCTGTCTCAAAAAACAAAACAACCCACCTATCCCTTCCACCCACATCACAGTACTCTGGGCATTGCAGCTTCATGGGAAGTAAGCATGGTCCCAGAGCTAGGACTTGTAGAGCCAGGCTTTAAGATGCCTTGCCTGGCCTTCCCACTCTGAGCATGTATCTGGCACATCATTTAAAGAGGGTATTTAAATGAGGAACTAATCAAGGTTTAACACCACTTGGATAATTTCTTAACTACTTATTTATTATTTATTTGCTTTCTTTTTTGGTGTAGGGGTCAAATTTAGGACCTTGTACTTGCCAGGTAGGTGTGTTGCTATTGAGCCATATGCCCAGGTGCCTAATTGTTTGACTTGCAGTGGTGGGGATTGAACCTAGGACTTTAATACTGAATTACATCCCCATGCCCTTTTAAAACATTTTATTTTTAGGTAAAGTCTCCTTAATTTGCCAGACAGAACATGAACTTACCATCTTCCTGCTTCAGCCTTCCAGAGTGCTGGGGTCACAGGTGTGCACTACCAACCACATCCAGCTTTTAAGTACTTTTTAGAGAGCATAGAAATTATTGGCTAATTTAAAGTCCCAGGAAAGAAAATTCCTTTCTGTCTTTCTGGGATGTTTTGTTTTGTTTGGGTACTCTTGAGATAGGGTCTCACTGGGCAGTTCAGGCTGGCCTTGAATTTGCAGCCTCTTGTCTCAACCTCTTGAGTGCTGGGATTATGGGTTTGCGCCACCATGCCCAGCCTAGAAATTTACTATACTTTTCAAAACCTAGTTTGGAAATCTAAAAAGCCAGATTTTGTCTTCTTTGGGTTAAACATTTCATTGATCCAGGTGCCCCCCCCACTGCATGATTCATGACCTTCCAGGGAATCTGAGCTGGCCCCTGAGTCACTTCCTGCAGCTGTGGGGGCACATGCTAGCCAGACCCTTTCCCACTAGACAGGAGCAGGAAGTCACCTGCAGCTGCTCTGGCTGCTCAGTGTCCCGGTGCAGCTCTGGAACCCTGTGCTGCCTCACTGCGCTTCATCCTTTCTCACTCATTTGGGTGGTGAAGATTCCTGGCTAGTTAGCCCGAGTTACAAGGCTCAGGCCAACAGTCTCCTCTTCCCTTTATTGCAGGGAATTTTGGAGACTGGTGCTTTTTGCTGGCTGCCAACATGTGTGTAGGAGTTTTCATCTCATAATAGCTTTTCTCACAGATGACACTTCAAAAATTTTCCAAAGGTAAAATAAGAGTTTCCTACAGGCCATACAGGTGAGATCAAACACAAAACTACATAGTTGTTATTAGTTCAGGCTGACCTTGAACTCACTGTGTAGCCCAGGCTGGCTTCGAACTCATGGGAATACTCCTGTTTCGGCCTCCGGAGTGCTGCGATTATAGGTGTGAGCCACTGTGCTAGACTGTTCCATTTTGTTGCAGTTGGAAATTGAACTCCAAGTCTTGTGCACTGAGCTGATTCTGAAAGCAGTGGATCACTGAGGTTATTCTCTAAGATTCTGAGTATTCCCCACAGCTGTATATATCTCTGAAGCACAGCATTTAATTTCCAAGGCTTCAGTGAGAGTTCCTGCATCCCAAGATTGTTGTGGCATTAAACGAATCCTTTGTGAAGTGGCTCAGAGATCCTGGCGTTACTTCTGACCGGTCTCACTGTCCCCAGACAATGTGCTAATTAAATTGTGCTCTTCCCCAAAGTGGGGACCATGTGGGGCAAAACCCTGCAGATCAGTGTGAAGAACTGAAGAGAACACGTTACATCCAAAGCACTCCTCAGGCCTTCTTCTTTTGGTTACTGCAGATTGAACTAGAGCCTCTACAATGGATTATGTTCCCAGCCCCTTTTTTCAAATTTTTATTTTGACACAGGCTCTCAATATTTCTCTAAGTTGCTCAGGCTGGTCTCAGACTTGCAAACCTTCTGCCTCAGCCTCCCGGAGCACTGGGAATACAGCACTACACCACCGCTGCCCCAGCTCTTCCTCGTCTCTTGGTCCCCTTCCCTGTGACCCTGCCCCTTGCTCTCTTTACTCACAGATGTAGACAATGTTTTCTCCCACCCTTTTTAGCTCAGATGATGTGGTTTCTCCAGTCAGCCTCCAGAGGTCTGATAGTGAAATCCAGAGCCTCCCCACTCTGCTCCAGTCACTCTCCTTAGTAACACAGACAGTCACCTTCCTGTTTTGCAGAACTAGGGCTGGAACCAGGGCTTGGGCATGTGCAGCATGTCTGCTACTGAGCAACTTCCCAGCCCCTTGGTTAGTAATTCAAACACTGCAGTGACAAAAGATCTACTATGCCTCTCTTGCCTTTGGTTTCTTTATGTTCTGAGACAGGTTCTTGTGATGTAGCCCAGGTTGGCCTTAAACTTGGGACCATCCTCCTGCCTCAGTTTCCCAAGTGCTAGGAAGACAGGTGTACTCCATGATGCCCAGCAGGGGATATCTTTGTGTGTGTGTGTGTGTGTGTGTGTGTGTGTGTGTGTGTGTGAGAGAGAGAGAGAGAGACAGACAGACAGACAGACAGACAGACAGACGGACGGACGGACGGACGGACGGACAGAGACAGAGACAGAGACAGAAAGTTACTAGTTTAATGAAAATCAATACAGGTGTAGGTACTATTTCACTTTTGACTTCTTCTCTGGTATATTTCTCCAAAGTGGCCAAAAAACAGACAAACAAGTAAACTGACTTCACTGGTTTTTCCCCAGGAGTTCCTCATGCATTCTCTCATTTCCATCTGACATAGTCCTAGGAAACACCGAGCCAGGCTTCTGTGGTTATTTCAAGTCAGTGTAGTAGAGTTGCTATGACAGCTCCGTATCTGTGCTGTTCAGTATAGCAGAACGAGGGGCTGGCCAGGCACGGGTGTGCATCTGAATGTGGCTGTCACCCCATTCTTAGTTGGGAGAGGGCTTAAGACAGTGTCTCCACATGCAGTCCAGGGTAGCCTTGAATTCACTTTGTGATTCAGGGCAGCCTCAAATTGCGATGCTCTTGCCTCAGGCTCCTGAGTGCTGGCATTACAGGTGTGTGCCACCACGCCTGGTGCTTACTTTAAATTTTTATCTTTATCGGCACATTTTTTGCAGTGTATAATGATTACAATTATCATGGGGAGCTTGTTCTTGTACATAATATCTAAATTCTTTTAATTCTTCTCAGAAGCATCTACTTTGGCCAGACCACTAAGCTGTGTGACGCTGGCCAGGTCTGACAACAGTGACCACTATGCAGGAACACATGCACATGGACCTAGCTTGTCTCTGTCCTTACAGGCGGTGTCGTGAAGAAGTGGTAGCACCTGGTCGCTAAGGATGGGACCGCCAAAGGCCTGTAGTTTTCTTTGCTTCCCAAAGCCATGGTGACCCTTTGAAAGGAAGGGAGCTGGGAAGGAGACAGGAAGGGCTGAGGTAGCTGCTGCCCCCTGGTAGGGACAGTTCTCAGCACTTGCTCCTTGGAAGCTGCCTCTTCAGTCTCTGCTCCTAAGGCCAGGGTCCCACCTAGGACATGGCCTGTGCCCAGCTTGGGTCCAGAGCACTGGCACTGTAGAGATAACTGAGCCCTGTGCCATGTTGAGGGTCACACGAGCGCATTCACATTCTTCACATTCCACTGCTGCCCAAACTGCACCGGGACCTCAGCTTCATACAGTGTGAAAACTGGGATTTGAAGGTCCTTGAGGCTACAGTGCCTGTTGCATCCTTGCAAAGTGGCTGAAAGGGGACTGAGCCCAAATCTCTCTAGAGCTAATTTTCACACTTACCCACAAGGGGACCTCCTTGGACTCTTTGTTTTTTGAGACAAGGTTTTGCTATGTAGTTCAGGCTGATCTTAAACTCATTGTGTAGCCCAAGCTGGCCTCGAGTTTGTGCTGATCCTCCTGACTCAGCCTCCTCAGTGGGAGCCTACAGATTTCTGCCCAGTTCTACAGTCTTCTGATTTATTCAGTAGTTGACTTCCAGAAAAATTCAGTGTTTACCAAAATGCTTTTTTGAAAACAATCTTAAAGAATAAGCAATTGTTGAGATAGTAATGATTTCTGCATTTATTTGTAAAATGCAATACACATCAGTCCTGGGGTAATCTTGAGCAGATTTTCTCACGTAGTGAATCCCAGAGGGACATGCAGGTGCTGCATGTGACTGGGAGACTTATCCTTGTTGTAAGCTCTGAGGAATGGCTGAAGTGCCCAGCTGTGGCTCGCTCATACCCAAGGGGGTATGATAAGAAAAGCGTGTAAAAGCAGAGCATTGTGGTACATGCCTGCCATCCCAGCACCCTGGAGGCTGAGACAGGTGGATTCCCACCAATTTCAGGTTACCCTGGACTACAAAGGAGTTCAAGGTGACTGAACTTATAGTGATACCCTGTCTCAAAATCCACCCCCCAGAAAAAATAAGCAAAAAGATCCATCTCTCTGCTTCCTATTATTGATCTTTTATTTTGCTTTTTGCTTATGCTTTGGGTTTCTCATTTAAAGAAGCCATGGTACATTTAAACTGTTGTGTGTGATTTATTTCACATAATGTCATGCTCTCAAGGTGCACCCTTTCTCCTACGAATGACTTAAATTTATTCTTCTTTGTAGCAGAGTAGTACTTCATTGTGTATATATACCATATTTTCCTTATTCATCCATCTATTGATGGACATATAGGCTGCTCCTAAGATTTAGCTCTTATGAATTGTGCTGCTATAAACATTTATATGTGTGGGATGTGACATCTTTAATTCTTCTAGGAAGAGAGAAGGGGAATAGCTGGGTCCAGTGGAATTCACAGTCTTAGATTTTGAGGAATCTCTACACTCATTTCCATAGTGCTTGTATCAGTCTACATTCTCACCAATCATGTAGAAGGGTTGCTTTTTTCCACAGAAGCATATTTTCACATTTTCTTACAGTTTGATTTCTTGACCATGGTCATTCTTTCTGAGGTAAGATAGAATCTTAGTGTTGTTTAAATTTTCATTTCTCTTATGGCCAGGGTTGATGAACATGTTTTTTCATGTATTTAGTGGGCCTCTGTATTTGCAAAGATTATACAGAGGGATGCCCATAAATCTTTCAGGCTGTTTTCCCTAATGTTAACATCCTCTATGACCAGGGAATGTTTATCAGAACTAAGAAGTTCTGACAGGCACCTTTTGGGCAAGAGGCCATGTGTGGCACCGAGACTAGGACGTGGGAAAGCAGCTGGCCAAATAGGGATACCCTATTGATCACAGAGATCCAGAACATGAGCAGAAGCCCTATATCTGGTACCAAACAGAGAACGCTACCTTTGGTTCTTCTGGCACAGAATCAAGCAGCTTTATAACAGGATGACCTAAGTCTGACATCAAAATGGGGGGTGTGCAAGTCTGCAATCCCACCAACAGTGTAGAAGGGTTCCTTTCTCCCCACAGCCACGCCAGCATTTATCATTGGTTGACTTTGTGATCGCGGCCATTCTTTGTGGAGTGAGGTGGAATCTCAATGTTGTTTTCATTTGCATCTCTCGAATGACCAGAGATGTTGAGCATTTCTTCATATGTTTCTTGGCTGCTTTAATTT
>PVIC010036045.1:5994-18863 GCA_004025085.1 Thryonomys swinderianus
CAGGCTGGCCCTGAGCTCACTATGGTGCCCAGGCAAGCCGCCGCGAACTCAGCAATCCTCCTGTCTCTGCCTCCCGAGTGCTGGGATTACAGGCGTGAGCCACCACGCCCAGCATTATATGTGGTAACCGGGGATCGAACTCAGGTCCTTACACTTGCGAGGCAGGCGCCGGAACCACTGAGCTAACCCTCCGGCCCCTATATATTTCTTTTTAAAAATTTATTTATTTACGTGTTTTTGAGACAGGATCTCACTGTGTAGTTCAGGCTGTCCCTGAACTCACTGTGTAGCCCAGGCCAGCCTCAAACTCAGCAATCCTTCTGCCTCTGCTTCCCAAGTGGCATTGTGCTTTGGGGTTACTGAGTGCTAGGCTTGCAAGTGTGAGTCTCCACTCCCAGCACTGTGGTGTGTGGTAACAGGGATCGAACTTGGGATCTTGCGCTTGCAAGGCAGATGCTGGAACCACTGAGCTAAATCTGCCCCCCTCTTTTTTTGAGGCAGGGTCTCACTTTGTAGTTCAGACTGGCCCTGAGATCACTATGTAGCCGAGGCAAACTTCAATCAAATTCAGCAATCCTCCTGCCTCTGCTACCCAAATACTGGGATTACAGGTGTGAGTTGCCATGCCTGGTATTATATTATGTGGTTACCAGGGATCGAACTAAGGAACCTTGCGCTTGCTAGGTAAGTGCTGGAACCACTGAGCTAAATTTCCAGCCCAAAGGATTCTATATTTGGATCATAATCTTATGTTTCTGCCAATATTTTTGGTTTAGGCCTAAGTGATATGTGAGGTCTTCCTTAGCTAATTTGCTTAATTGGTCTTTTTTTTTTGCTTTCTTTTGGATTTATTGGTCATGGGTAGAATTACAGTAGTTGTACTGCTAGAAGGGGTGCTGGATTATCTGCTTTTGTGAATGTACAATGACCTAGACAGATTACCAAGTGTGCAAGGGGACCTTGAGGTCAAGGTGTTGTGCACTGAGAGAATGTCAGGGTGTGTGAGGCGTTGGTCCCATCCCTAGCATCTGCCCCCACCTCGAGTTGACATTGATTTTTGTGCCAGGCAGATATTATCTTTTAAACTTTTTTTGGGGGGTAGTACTGGAGATCTGAACCAGGGCCCTTGTGCTTTGAAGGTAGGTACTAAGTACCACTGAGCTAAATCCCAGCCCTCTTTTAAGCTTCTTTACATTGAGGCTCAGGAGGTTGTTTTGTTTGGGATTATTTAGAGAAATGAATGAATGGTAGAACCACAATAGATTTTAGTTCTGCCTTCTAACATTGTGATAGGGTTTTTATATATATCAGTTCACTTAATTCTTAGAGCAGGGTGATTCTCCAGGCATTATTCTGATTCAGTGACAGCAAAGAGCCCTGGACCTGTGCTTGAGACTTGATGGTTCTCGCTTCCCTTTTGAACATGGTACTAGATGTGTGCTCACATTGCGTGCTCTTTCATAATCTCCAGCGAGGTAATTTTGGATTTGTTGGGAGAGTGCAGTAGTTGAAATGGGGTTTGAAGTACTGAGGGTATCATTGCTAATAAGGAATGGGTAAAGATGAATTACTGGAAGAGCCTTTTACTCTTTCATCTTAAGCATGCTTTAATAATTTAAAATAAATTAAAACTTGTATATAAATTTTCAGTAATCATGACACAAGTGTTCTGTCAGTTTTTATTCTGCACATGTTTAGGGAGCAGGTATTACATGCCAGACCTTGCTCCAGGTGCTGGGAATAGAGGTGGGATGCCTGCAAAGTTTGAGGCTGCTCCTGCGAGTGGGAGAGATGGGGATGCCTGAGTTAGGTGGGAGTTTGCCTCACTCAGAAGGCATTAGGAGAGGGAATTGTTGTGAGTGTCAAGTAATTCAACTAATTAGCGCCATGTATATGCCAAGTTGGGGAGAATTGCATTTAACGAGGAATCTAGCATTTCAGGCTGAAGAAGATATTGGTATGTCTGTGGAGGAGAAAATTGGGTGAAGATAAAACACTGGTAAGGAGGCTTTGAGAGTGAGGAGGTAGCCCTTGAACTGAAGTAGTTCAGTGGGGAGGGAAAGTGATTTCAGCGACAGAGTAAGGGCCCAGGTCGACTGCTTCCCTGCCTGGGGCACCCTGGCAGGCAGTGTGGCTCTTAATAGAGGGGGAAAGAAAAGTTTGGGGTGGCTCTGCTCAAGGGTGGCAGTGTCTTGCATGCTGAAGTGGAGATGTCGCTGTCAGGCAGGCAAAGCCTCTACATACTGCTAGGCTAGGTGGAAGCAGGCAAACTCCGAAGAGGCCGGGAGAAGAGTTCAGTCATGAACTTGGAGAGCTTTGGGGGCAGGGTTGCGAGGCATAAGAAGATTCTGCTCTGGGTGCCTGGACATTGAGGGGGTGACTGAGGAGAGTTTTAAACGGCAGCAGAGCCTCAAGTCACTGGCCACAGTGGAAGGAGGATGAGTGGAAAGAGATCGTAAATTTAGATCATTCGGTCAAGAATGTTGCCCCTGAAGCAAAGAGGGGATGTTTCTTGAGATAGGGTCTTAACTGTATAGTCTAGACTGACCTTGTACTCTGTAACCCAGGCATTCTTGAACTTGTGATCATCCTGCCCCAGCTTCCCAAGTGCTGGAATTACAGGTTTGCATTATCTTGCCTGGCTCTTTCAAGAGTTTTTGGTATAACATTTGTTGTAATTGCTGGGGAGTCTGCTAATTTTTGTGAGATGTTGGGATCACATCCATTTTTCCATTGGAATGCGATGGGGCGCTACTTTGAGCAGTATTGAAAATAATCCATGAGTATCAGAGTAGATGCATATTTAATATGCAGTTTGAACCTGTTTTGAAGTAAAATATTTTTATATGCATATTTATAACATTTACTTCAAACTCAGTTTATTTTTCCTGTAAGCCTGCACTGTGTCTAGATAATAAAAGCCATGTAGACCCGAGGTCTGAGTATTAAGTATCCTCAGAAGCAGATTTATTTGATAGTCACTTGAATAATGCACCAGTGTTGAATAATGCTCAGCTGCCGCCGGACAGCTGTTGAGAGGAGCCCTGCGGTGTATTAAAACGTGAGCAGAGTGCAGACAGGGAGCCTGTTGGCCTGCTGGCCTGGCCCTTCTCTGAGTGAGTCTGTTTTGAGGGAATAAAGCATCCCTGTTTTCTGGAGATCAGAAATAACAATTTTGTATGCAATGATTTCTGTTCTGTTAACTGTCTGCATATGGAAAACTAAGTGGTATTCCTTGTCACCCCTGAGAGTTTCTTTAACTAGGACGGTCCTGAAGGGAAGAGCTAGTAGCAGATGCTGAGTTAAAACAAGTCTCTTCACACAGAGAGAAAGGTCAAGGCACTGGCTGGTATTCTTGTTAACCCCGGTAACAACATACCACAATGCTGGGGGTGTGGTGGCTCATACCTGTAATCCCAGCACTCGGGAGGCAGAGGCAGGTGGATTGCTGTGAGTTCAAGGCTTGCCTGGGCTACATAGTGACCTCAGGGCCAGCCTGAACTACAAAGCGAGACCCTGTCTCAAAAATCTAATGTATATAGTATGATAATTGATAAACAACCAGATATAGATAGTCCTACAGGCCTTAGGAGAGGCTTGGGATATGTTCCAGAAAGTTCATGATACTAGTTCTAATCACTAAAGCTGTCTCTGTTAAATTTTGAGCCATTGATTTAGACTGTAGATAGGAATGTATAAGTATTTTTTCAAGCTATTTGTTTATTTAATGGTTAGTTTGAAGACCTCATAGCTTTATATGACCAGTGAAATTCAAGCTTATACAAATAAAAAGCTAACTTTGTCAAGGGAAGAAATCCTTAAGAGAGAGTGCAAACAACATTGTATAAACCTACTTGTTTTTCTTGCTTCAGTTAAAGTCTTGGTTCTTGTGTAAAATATCTAAAGGAAATGGGCATATTTTATGACTTACTTTCAAGAGTATGTGTATTTCTGGCATTAGGTTCACATAATGAATTTAAATGAAAACACTAGAAGATCTTTCTGGGGGTACAGATAGTTTAGCCACGCAGGTCAGTAGCACTGAAGAAATCCAGCCAGGAGACGCAATCAAAACAAAAATGTATTCTAGCACTGTAAGTGATAACTTTCTAATGGCTTTGGGTTTCTATTTCACTGCAGTCTTTTCTAGGTCATTGTCAGTTATAATTTAAGCGACTGTTGCGGGATGTCAGGTGTGTGTGTATTTCTGGTGCCAGTTCTGCATGCTTTTACACTTTGACCAGGTGTGGTAACTACCCTTAGACTTTCCATGTCATATTTAATTAATGGGAAATAATAATAAAGTTAGAAAATTGATCAATTATGTTCGGACTATTGCTGGTATAGGGGCACACACTGTATTCCCAGCACCTGGGACTCTGAGGCAGGAGGTATTAGTTGGGAGGCCAACGTGGGTTACATAGTGAGTTCCAGCCCTGCCTGAACTACTACTGTGTATTATAGTGACCCTGTCTCAAAAGCAGCAACACAAAACTCAGAATGTTAACTCACTGCATGCCTCCATGGTAACTGGCAGTTATCTGATTTGTGGCTCTTATTTCATGGAGATTTGGGTATAGTCTTTTACTGGTTTTTAAAAATAATTCATCCAGCCTTGGAAATTGACCGGGAGACAGTATATTTAGGAATGAATTATAGAAATTATGGAACTATCAGTTTTTTCTTCTTGGCAAACAACATAGTAAATTATTTTAGATGAAAAAAGCAGGAAGGGATTTGGGGGAGGTGTGTAGGCCAGTGGTGTTTTGCTTTGAATGCTGGGAATCAAACCCAGGGCCTCATGGGTGCCAAGCATGAACCATGGACTCTTATCACTGAGCTGTCTTCAGTGTCACCCAGGTCTTCAGTTCTGTTAATTAATGGTTAGCCTCTCCGCAGGCTTTCTATGCAGAAAATAGTATGAGCTTTGCCCTCAAAGACTTTGTTTCTTGACGTAGTTGTGTGTGTGTACCCACAGAACACTTCATGGAGTAGCACCACGTAAGATCTAAGATCTCAACACCGAATGGCCCTTTAGCGACTCTTGAGTATTTTGTTAGCTCTGGGCTCATGCCACATGGTAGACACATGTTCTGCTGAGCTGTGTCTTCAGCCCAGATAATTAACTTTGTCATGCTAGTTTTGTGTAATGGTGTACAAAATGGTAATTTTATGTTAAATACTATACATCCTATTTTAGTTTAGGTCAGTGGAATAAAATATCGGCTCCTTAAAAAGCTTGATTTCCTTCTAGAAGATACTGAATACACAAACAAGCCATTTTAGCTGTAACTTGTGACTGAATGGGATCCTCCTTTTTTAAAACTGCTCCTGCGTCCCACCACACACACTAGTTTTCAGTTAAAGCCTGCCATCTTGTGGCCTTTACAAAGACGGGATTTAGGGGGAAATTTTTTTCTAAGGTTTTATAATACATGTTATGGATAATTGCTTTATGATACCAAAATGAGTAACAGATCTCTATATTTTTTTAATGTGGTCAGTTAATTTCCTTTTAATAGTACAATATTATTTAAAAGCTGTTAAAGATTGCTCTTAGCCCATTCTCAATTGCCAGTACTAAAAATACTCTTCTACAGTAACAGTTTTAGATAAGAATGCATACTGAAAATTTTGATATTAGTAAGGCTTTTTTTCCATGTAATTAATGATAGTAATTTTAATGATATGCTGTCCTTTAAAGTAGTTGTTGGACAAACTATCTAAAGGAACTTTTATAATAGCTCCATTTACCAAAACATAACATTTAGAGAAAAATGAATCTTGATTAGCATTTCATTTTTGGTAAGTAATAATATAAATTGAGAGTTTTTCTGCGAGGTCTTAGGCTTTCATTTGTAGTTTGGGAAATCTCAAATCTCTTGGAATGTGCTTCCAAGTAGGAAATGGAAAGCGCTTGCAAGCTTCCAGAGGTCAGTTATTTCCTAATAAATCTCTATATCCTCATTAAGTTATAAAGTTATTTAATAATTTTAGTTCTCAGGTATTTAAACTCATATATTTTGTTGATAGCTTCTGTACATCTTGATTTACAATTTTCATTGTATTTAAAAAGTAAACTTCCATGACTTCAGACATGCCCTTTCTCAGTGTGCACCTTTACAGAGTCAGGGCAAGAATGTGTTCTCATTCAGATTGAACTTAGAGTATTTTGACTGCAAATCATTAATAACCATGTGTTGTTGAAAGAGAATGTTGTTAAGCTGCCAGATCTACCAATCCACCAGTCTCTAGATCTAATGCTCTTAACTTGCCTCTCTTTAGTGGGTGGAGCCAATCTTTATTTAAGCTGCTGATTGTTTCGCTCTTGAACAAGCCAAAGCCGTTGGTCAGAGGGGCCATTTGATGTGTGTGCGCTTTGCCATTTGTGTTACAGTTATGCTAAGAAAGAGGCTGATCTTAACGGAGCTCAGGTGAAGCTTCGAGAATATGAAGCAGCACTGAACTCGAAGGATGCAGCTCTGGCTACCGCACTTGGAGACAAAAAAAGTTTAGAAGCAGATTTGGAGGATCTGAAGGATCAGATAGCTCAGGTAAGACTTCTTGGCTCTCTTGGGCAGGCTAATTGCCATCTGTCTTAAGCCATGGCTCACCTGTTTGATTTTTATTTGGGAGGAGGTTTTTAGTTCAGTCTTTTTTGGTGGCTTGCCTGAACAAGTCAAGGTAGCCAACGTGCAAAGTATGGTTACTCAGTTGTGCTATCTGAATTCTATACTGTTTTTCTCTTGTGCAGATATTTACCATCGAAGTCTGTTTCATTATTGTACCAGAAAGTGAGGTGGGAAAAGAGATGTCATAATGAACACAAGAAGTGAAAATGGTTAGCTAACAACTACCCATTTGCAAAACATGAGCAATAGCTCTCTTCTGCCCTCCTCTGGCAGTTAGCAGTTTGACAGATGACCTGACAGTGGTATCCTGTATGTGAGACAGTTGGTGCAGTTTTGTGATAAAGGTTAAAATGAAGAATTGTACTTTGACAAGTGTATAGGAACTATAATAAGTAATTTGATTCATACTTATCAAATTCATTGCTCAGTGACTTATGTATAAATTGTGTCACAATTCTTTTTCTTCATAATAGTTGGAAGCCTCATTAGTTGCTGCCAAAAAACAGTTAGCAGATGAAACTTTACTTAAAGTGGACTTGGAGAATCGTTGTCAAAGCCTCACTGAAGACTTGGAGTTTCGTAAAAACATGTATGAAGAGGTAACTACTTATGATTATACTTTCTGAAAGAAAAGACATAAGAGTACAAATTATAAATGTGTCTTATTCATGATTCTTTCCCATAAAGAAATGCATCAGATAGATAAGATAGGATTCAGGGTAGGAAAGATATTGCCTATCAGTTGTTCAAGTCTTGAGCTGTTAAGTTTTGAGTTACAAATGTTGCCATTTGTGTTTCCAGGTGGACTTGGACACAAAATTAACCCTTAAAGAGTTCTGCAAGGAGCGTGACAACATCCTTTCCTGTAGGCATTAATTGAGAAATTGGGGCCAGTGTCTCTTAAGGACACTGAGATCTGCCTGTATAAGGAGAGACTGTGAAGGCTATGTAGAAGAGCCCGAGCCTTCACTGACCACCTGGAATTTCAGCCAGCCCACAGGAATGAATTGAGTTCATAGGTCAAGCTCCACTCTGCTGTTATTTTTCTTCCAAGGAATGACGAGTATCAAAGAGTGATTTGCAGTGAGCACTGTTATCTAATAGCTAAAATGTGACTTTCTGAAAGCAGACTATTTTGTTTTGTGTGGGTTTTTTTGTTTGTTTTATGGAGACAAGGTCTTGCTATATATTCTATGCTGGCCTTGAACTCATTTTATATAGCTCTGGCTGGCCTGAAACTCTCAGAAATCCTCCTGTCTCAGCTTCCTGAGGGCTGAGATTACAGATGTGTGCCACCACACCCAGCTTATTGTTCTATGTGGCCCAGGCTGGTGTTGAACGCTCAGTTCTACCTCTCTCAATTCTCCTTCCCAGTGCTGGGATTATAAGAATGAGCCACTGCACATGGCAAAAGAGACATTTTTATATGCAGTTGACTTATATTTTTGTTTTGCCTTGTTTCTAATCTGTTATTTTTTTTTTTTTTTTGCTTTTTGGAGACAGGGTCTTGTTTTGTAGTTCAGGCTGGCCCTGAGCTCACTATGGTGCCCAGGCAAGCCGCTGCGAACTCAGCAATTCTCGCGTCTCTGCCTCCCGAGTGCTGGGATTACAGGCGTGAGCCACCATGCCCAGCATTATATGTGGTAACCGGGGATCGAACTCAGGTCCTTACGCTTACGAGGCAGGTGCCGGAACCACTGAGCTAACCCTCCGGCCCTCTGTTGTTATTCTTGATGCTATGTGTAGACAACCAGGAGTATTTTTTTCTTTGTAAAATCACTATTTCTGTATAAAATAATAATTGAAAAATATCAGTAGAAAGTAATTTAACATTTTTAGAGTGATTAGCATTGCTGGATTTTTAACTTCTGGCTCTTTGAGGAGAATGCTTAACTATTCCTCTTAACTCCCTTTCTCACATTGAGTACACTAATTAATGGACCTAACTTTCCATTTGTGAGCAGTTGAAGAAAGAAAAGAAGAGTGAGAGGGGGTAGACAAAGGGTAGACTGTGAAGAAGGGCTTAGTGTTTGTTGAACCAAAGATTTCATTTGTGTGTTTTCATAATTTAAGTATCAACATTTGCCTCACGAAACAGAATGAGCTCTTGGAAATTAATGACAGAACTGGGATTTGAACCATGGTTTTCTGAATTATTTGATTCTGTCAAGTGGAGATTTTCCTCAACAGTGATAGAAATATGAGGAAATGTATCAAAAAACACATGCACAGATACAAAATGAACTTTAGTGAGTTGAACATAATTATTGCCATTTAAATACCTTTTGCATTTTTCATAGCAAGAAGCTAAAATGAGCATTTTATTCTTAGACTTATGTTCTCAGCCCCAGATTCCACATTGTAGTTTCTTAAACAGTAAAAGATAATTTCTACTACTTTTATTACTAAAGAGTGAATTATCATATTTAGTTGAGTTAATCACGTACTATTAATAAAGTGGCCTAAATCAGTTGACATCAATAGCTTCATGTTAGGTGGTAATGCAAGTGTGACATTTCCTTGCCCTATTACTGTGTCTAAGAAAATATTGTAAACAAAACAAGCATAGTGGCACATGGCTATAGTCTCAGCACTTAGGAAGCTGAAGCAGTAGGACCCTTGCAAGTTCAAGACCAGCCTGGGCTACATAGTGAATTGAAGATCACCCTGAACCACATAGCGAGATCCTATCTTAACCAAACACAGAACAAAAGATCCTGTAAGCATTGAGGTTGTCTACCTGTGTAGCATAACTTCTGATGCCTTAGGATTATCAATAAGCAGGTTAGGAAGATGGAATCGCTTGAGTGTTTAATGCAGCGCACTGTTCAGTTACTGATGGTGACATAGCACTTTAGCAGGTCATCGAAGCTGTTCTTGGCCTTCAGAGAAGCACAGTAGGTGTAGTCTTGGAAAGATGCAGAAAACACCAGAGCTCTAGTTGCTACCATTTGTACCATTGGTTCCATCTAGAAATACTCTCACCTGAAAACGAAGAAGCAATTACATGTATTTATACTTCCTAGGACGGGCAAGTGTGTAAAGTGTCATATAGCCTTGATGTCCCTTGGACTGCTGTCAGTGCGGCCCTGGACACTAACTTGGATTTATGCCCTTTCCCTCCCCCCAGGAGATCAACGAGACCAGAAGGAAGCACGAGACGCGCCTGGTGGAGGTGGATTCCGGGCGGCAGATCGAGTATGAGTACAAGCTGGCCCAGGCCCTGCACGAGATGCGCGAGCAGCACGACGCCCAAGTCAGGCTGTACAAGGAGGAGCTCGAGCAGACCTACCACGCCAAGGTGCATGCCCGAGCCCGCCTCACGGCCCTGAGTAGGGGCGCTGTGTTCAGTTCTGGGTTTGAAAATGTTTCCCTTAGTCTCTGTGGATATAGAAAATGGATATTTCTTAAAAATGTTATTTTCTAGGGAAATATTACTAGAAATGGCAAGAGGAAGGTACTTGGGTTATTCTTACTATTATTCTTGTCAGACATAAGTGGCAAATGGTTGTCATTCATGTCATACTATGATAGTTAAGGTCAAAGCATGTGAAATATTTTCATCCAACAAGTGCTGGCCTTACTGCCCTGCACTTTGTTTGTTTGTTTGTTTTGGAGACAGGGTCTTGCTTTATAGTTCAGGCTGGCCCTGAGCTCACTATGTAGCCTAGGCAAGCCTCGAACTCAGCAGGCCTCCTGCCTCTGCTTCCCAAGTTCTGGGATTATAGGTGTGAGCCACCACGCCTGGCATTGTGGTGTGTGGTACTGATTGCTGGTTATTATATGAGTCAAATGGAAAGTCCTTAGCTATTCCTCTTCACTGTTACTCATTTAAAAAGTATAGAAACAGGGCTGGAGGGTTAGCTCAGTGGTTCTGGCGCCTGCCTCGCAAGCGCAAGGTCCTGAGTTCAATCCCTGGTAACCACATACAATGCTGGGCATGGTGACTCACGCCCACCAGCAATCACTACCACATACCACAGTGCCAGGTGTGGTGGCCCACGCCTGTCATCCCAGCACTAGGGAGGCAAGAGGCAGGAGGATTGCTGAGTTCAAGGCTTGCCTGGGCTACATAGTGAGCTCAGAGCCAGCCTGAACTACAAAGCGAGACCCTGTCTCAAAAAGAAAAAGTATAGAAACATTACGTTTGTGTTAGCAACTATACAAAAACGTAGGCTTTGCTGCTGAGTGAGTTAAATCTATTAAGTGTCACATGATTTAATTTAATAAAATTAGTGGAAAGCTTAGAAAGTTAGAGTTGGAGAGTTAGCAAATATAATTTCTGTGCATGGCTTCCAATTGTTGATGAGTCTTGCCTCTTTGAGGTAGTACTCGACTAGTGAAGTGAGAGATTCTGTCACAAGGATCTCTGGGTGTCTGAATGCTGGGCATCGAGCCAAATGGCAAAGGAGCTAAGTTCGGGCCAGTCACAGAATGCTTTAGAGGGAGGCGGGGGAGAAACAGAAGTGGCACCTAACGTGTACACAAAATAGAATGCCTTGGGGGTCTGAGGGAGTTAGGGTGCTGTTTTCACTTGGGGTTCTAGAATGTTTTTGCTTGGAAGAATCTGTTCTGTGGTGGCTTTGATAGATAAGAGAGGCATAGTGTTTCCTACAGAATCCCCACCGTCCAGTTGCTGTAGTCATTTTCCTTATTAGCATCTTATTCCGGGCTCTAAAGTTTTAGTAGTTGAAATACTGAGCTAATAAACTTGGGTAAAAATGAAGTTATATTAACATTATTAAAGTTTCATAGTTTAGGAAATATATCTGAAAATATGGGGACAAGATAATTCAAACGTCATCACACTTCGTGCTTTTCCTGTTTCATCAGCCAGTTACCAGCAGGACTGATGTTTGAAAGGCCTTGAAGTGACTCATGCTTCCTCATTTGTTCTAATTTACTAGCTAAGTCTGTGTTTGCTGCTCCTTTCAGCTTGAGAATGCCAGACTGTCCTCCGAGATGAACACGTCCACAGTCAACAGTGCCAGGGAGGAGCTGATGGAAAGTCGGATGAGGATCGAGAGCCTCTCGTCGCAGCTCTCGAATCTGCAGAAAGAGGTAAGAAAGCCACTTCCGCTGAGTAGGTTGGGTTCCATGGGAGGTCCCTCCCCACTGCCGCACCCCACCCCATCATCTCTGGTGATGGTGTCACTTTGCAGCCTGCTGTTGGCAGTGCTTCCCTCATTGTTGCATTTTGCGTGCCGTGCACGTTCTCTGAGCAGATGCTATTTCTCGTGCTGAGTGCAGCGCGGGGCCTGGGCCTGTCCTAGGACGCGGGCCTTCTGCGGCACCCGTCAGTCTCTTGTCTACACAGTGTTTTTCCTGTCAACATCTTTGCCATGTCTAGAAAACAATATGAAAGGAAATATGCAAAAATACACTCTAAGTGGTAAATGCTTTGTCTTTATAAACAGATTCTCTGTGGGCTTGAAGTACTTCATGACCTGGGTTTTGTGATACAGTATTAATTTCTGTATTCAGTAGGAATTCAGGGTATTCCTTGGTGCACCTAGGTGTCAAATGCTTGCCTTGCTGGTGGTGTTGACTGGTAGCTGCGACGATGTGTTTGCGTATCCCAGGTGCAGCTTAGACAGGTGGACATGGCTTTGGATCTGTGATCCAGGGCAGTGATGGCAAAGCCTTTAGAGACTGATGTCCAAACTGAGGTCCAAAACCCACGTACTTATCACAGAGTGCCAACACTGCAGTTAAATCTGAATATTGAGGGACTAGTTGAGAAAAGAACTCATATGTGATCATCTCCTACAAGATAAACAGTGCATGTGCTATAGATTTGCCATCTCTGTTGTAGGGTAGTGTCAGTGTGAACGTGAATTATATAGACAGACAACCATGTGAATGTTTAGCACTATTTTGTGATTTACTACTCATTTTAATACATGGGAAGTACTTAGCTTAAAAGCAGAAATTTTGTTTTGTATTTTCCAGGTGAGAATAAACTACATTAATTTATTCTTGTTAGGCTGTCCTTTTTTGTCTTTTTTTTTTTGCTTTTTGGAGACAGGGTCTCGCTTTGTAGTTCAGGCTGGCCCTGAGCTCACTATGGTGCCCAGGCAAGCCACCATGAACTCGGCAATCCTCCTGTCTCTGCCTCCCGAGTGCTGGGATTACAGGCGTGAGCCACCACGCCCGGCATTGTGGTATGCAGTGTTGATTGCTGGTGGGCGTGAGTCTCCACGCCCAGCATTGTATGTGGTTTCCGGGGATCGAACT